>JAWWEU010000058.1:2830090-2857748 GCA_035583155.1 Acropternis orthonyx
CTTAAAAAAAAACCAACAAAAAAAAAAAAAAGAAGAAGAAGAGCAAACAACAACAAAACCCCAGGTAGGTATTGGGGCTGTTAATAATTGATGAAGCATTTGTAAACCCTTAGCAAATGAACAGGCAAGTGACACATGAATAAAACATCTGAAGGAGTCTGTGTGTGACAGACCCCAGCGTTGGGAAGGGAGGATAAAACACACAGGGGTTATTTTAGAGCAGAGCACAGAGGAGGGTGAGGACCTTGGCTGTGTTTGTGTGCGAGTTTAGGGAGGGTGGCGTGGAGGGAACTTCCCCAGGGACTCACCCAAGCGTCCTTCCCCAGGTGGTGTCTCATCCCCTCAGTACCTGCCCCCAGGATGGAGTTCCTGCACCACCCTCTGTTATTGCCATGATTTACTCCTCGGGATTTGCTGAAGGAATACGATGAGGCCAATAGTATTTCATTGTTATTGTGATGCCAAGGGTATTTCACTATTATCTCACTAATCCTCTGACATTGCCACACAGACACAAATCTCTCACACCACAGAGAGTGGAAAAGGCACAATGCAAGTGCCACATGACTGGAATTGACAACCCAAATTTCAATTATTATCCTATAAAATACTGAACTTGCCCCTGTGGAGAGAGAGGACCTTCCTTTCTCCTCCCATGGAAAAAAAATGAGACTTTTTACTGCATCAGAGCCTGAACAAAAAGAGTAGAGGCTGCAGCAGCTCTCAAGCAATGGCATTAAGATTTCATCACACTGTCAATGAGGGGAGATGTCATTAATTTGTTTTACCTGTCTCAGCTCACACTAGACAAACATAAGAGGGATTTAGTGAGGAATATTAAATGTGGAGCTTTAAAAGGAAACACTGCACAGTGTCAGCCAGGCTAGTTGATACAGACAAGAGTCAGTCAAAACTGCAACTTCTGAACTCCCCCATTCCCAAGGCAGGGAGAAGATGGGTGTGAAATGCATGTTCAAGGCAGAAAACCAGTGGCTTTTTACTGGGGTTATGATGTTACATGAGTAAATATAAAGGCATCTCCTGGCTGACTTTTTAAAGATGGACAACAGTGGCATTTAGGTGGATCCTGCAGAGCCCAGAAGCCTTGTGAGATCCACACACACATTGCACTGAGTTACCAGAGCCACCAGTTCTGCTTCCTCCCAAAGGTCAGCAGGACCCACAAGGTGCTGCTTCCACCCCACACCGCTTCCCTTCCTTCCCCTCTGCCTTTCCATTTGCAGTTATGGATTTCCTATAGCTCCCAATTCCAGCCCTCCCTGGGAACGTTGCTGGGTAACAAAGGTTTAACAGAGCGACAGCAGAAATAATCACTGGTTTGACAACCCGTGCCTTTCGGGGGGGGGCAGGAGAGCTCCCTCTGAAAGGGGTTTGCCAAGGGAAGGGGGATGTGGGGAGGGAAGAGGGGGGGAACCCACAGAGCTCTCATGCAGTTTTGATCACAAGTCAGAATCCGTGTTCAGCTGCCAAAGGCACCGTTAGGGAGAGTTCCCACAAAGGAATAAAAGGAGGGAAGAAGAAAAGACTCTCCCCTGCTCAGGAATGTTTGTACATTTTAAATGGCAGTTTGAAATGTGATGCACAAACGCTTGACTGAGTCTGGGATTGTTATTTTTTCACTGCAGTTCTTCTACAAAGAGGCTGGTGAGGAAAATGTCCCGATGATCCTGTCATTAGAGTCACCGAATCTCAAAATTAAAGACTTGTCATTCTAATAAAGACAGCCAGAGAGAGGATAATAAATATATAACCCTCAGTTCTGCCATTTGAAGCACTTAAATACATCTTTCATGGAGATTTTATTGTTTAATAGGCAGCTGGGGAGATGGCTTATGCATCATTAAACAAGCAGATCCTGACCATTTTCTTAACTGGGCAGACTGAAGTGATTCCCAGTTCTGACACGGAACTGATTGGAGCAGACAGGCAACTGCAGGTCCAGGTTCAGAGGAAGGAACTGAAGTTCCACAAAGTAACTGTAAGGAAATGTTTTTCCTCACTTTATTGTAGTCACGGGTCTTGCCAAGCTTTGCGACACTGCATAGGATCTCCAAAACATGAGCAGAGTAAGAGGCAGCGTTCATATGTGGGATTGTGATATTGCTCTGCTTGTGTGATGGCACAAGGAGCTGAGTTTCTGTGATGAATCCTGGAGGTTATTGTCATACAAAGGGATGCTGCAATAATCCCGAGGTACTCCTTCATAAAGGAATGGCATTATGAGTTATATTAGTACATTTCAGCAGCAAAATTTCCCAAAGAAGCTTTTGAAAACTTCATGGTTATTTTTGAAACTGCTTAGGAATTTCAGGATTGTATCCAGGGAACAGAGCCTGAGCATCTCAGTCCTAGCTGAGCTGAGGCTCCCAAAAGGACCTTTGCTGGAGTGAACTTTATCACCCAGAGCCCTCTGTGTGCTCTCTGCTCCTCTCCTTTTTGTCATGCCCCCCTTCACAGGCATTTGATGCTGTTGGGTTGGGAGTCACATGTCAGTCCAGATAAGGCTGTGCTTTGGAAGGGAATTGCCAGATGATGCCCCTTCCCTGCACCTCAGCTGGTGTGTGGAGTGGGCTCAGAGTGTCCCAACTACACTGGCCACAAAAACACCCAGGGCCACGGGGGGCAAGGTGCAGTTTCCAGATTTAGGAAGGCTGGAGTTAGGACCCAAAGAGCCTGGAATTCTGTAATATGGACCAGCAATGCCATGAGATGGTTCCCTGGAAACCAGAGCAGTTTGGGATGAGCTGCCTCTAAGACACCTTTCTAGTTAAAGGATACACCAACAAGCACACCAGCTCTGGGTAAATCATTCAAGTCACTGTTCAATAAAAGGATGATTTCTGCAGGCCTGGAAGGAGGGCAGTTCCCTGTGCCTTGGCCCCACACACAGATCCAATGATCCCACCAATATCCTGAATTTCTCTGCATTTACCCCCCGTATCCCTGAGCAAACTGCAGCCCCACACCTGATCCTGTCTCCAGCCCCTCCAGGCCATGATTCCTCCTCCAGGCACTTTCTCAATGAACACTTACCAAAGGCAATATTTCACCATTAGCAGCTGTCCTGCTGCATATTCAGAAGGGCCAGTGAGCAGGTGTAAATCTCTGGTTTCATCTCCATCAATATTTCTGTCCCTGTCTGTCTCTTTAATTGCTATTGACTGCAGAAGGTATTTTTTCATTGAGGCAGGAGGTAAAGTGATATTGATCACCGTAAATGAACTTTTCTGTGGTCTGAGTCAATTGAGAAGGTGCAGAGAGGAAACTGCAAGAATGTTTACCTCGAACACGAGTAAAATTCCTGTTTGGAACTTCTCTGCTTGGCTGAAGGGCTGTGTGAAGTAAAATCACATTTCTGCTGTTTAATGCAGAAAATTCAGGCTGCTGTGACTTTGGATGGGACGAAAATCAGCTTCATTTGCTCATTGTATTGAAATAGAGGAGAAGGAAATTCGAACAAAACCAGATTTAACTTTTAATCCCTCACATAAGGAGCTTTTGCCATGTAATTTTTTTTATCACAGCTGTGTATTCCATTCTGGGGAAACAATGGCAAGAAAACAAAGAAATCCTTATCAGCAACTTGTTTGATTTCCTACATTTCCTGGGACCTGGTGCCACATCCAGCCATGTCTGTGAGTGAAGAGGCGTGAGGATGTGGCACCTGCCACAGTCCATCAGTGCCTTGGGAATATTCAGGATGCAGGGGATGCTGCTCCCCATTTCAATGCACCTGAAATGCCACATCACTCCCCTCACAGCTGCCCCTGAGCCTTATTCGTTTAAGCTTTTTGTCAACTAAAACTTGGCACTCCTTGGATCAAAAGTGACAGGAAACAGGAATTTATATAAGAGCACCATCCGACCAACCCAGGTGAGGGCTTTGTCCTGCTTTGTCCTGCACAAACTCACCACAAAAGCTTCCAGAGGGACAGGCAGAAGGAAGAAAAGTGTCTTCTCCCTTTTCCACCTTAGCTAAAGCAAATAGGGACAATGACATAATTCAGGGTGCTTTGTCCTGCCTGAGCCCCTCCATCTGCATGTGCAGCTGCCCAGCTGTGCCCACAGCTGGGCATTCCCTCAGTGGGCAAACCAGAGGTTTCTGGGGTCACAGGATCCTTCTTGCCTCACAAACTGAGCTCAGGAAGGACCCAGAGGTTCCCTCTTCGCCCATTTAATTAAGTCTCCTCTCTCTTGACCTGCACCAACACACTCACAAACCCTCCTCGCAGCTTTCCCGCCCTCCCTCAGATGCTGTTTGTGAAAACACCGATTTCACCCAGGCCTTGCAGTGCCCTCCCTTGTTTTTCTCAGAGAATGTTTGAAATGGCCCCTGTTTGCTTCCTGCTGAATCCCTGCCCTTCCCTGCGGGATGCACGGGACGGGTGTAGGAACGGGGCAAACACAGCATTATTATGGAACCCACCTCTGGATTAATGTACTGCAAAACAATCATTCAGGCAATGGGATTATTCCCTCTAATTAATCAAATCCTTCCACTCCTCCTGCACTCCATGAGCTGACATGTGCCAAGGCAGCACCAACTGACTCACTGTGCAATTCATTTCATTCCCAGCTCCCCAGCTCCGACAGCAACTCTTTTGTGTATCTCCCTCTGTGCTGAGCAGAGAACAATAAACCAATAATCAACACAACTGTCACTCAGGGCTTGAATAAGCCTTTTCAGGTAAACTAAGCACTAATCAGAACAGTCACCCTCAAGTTTTTGCAAAACTCTAATGCACAAAGCTCTGGAAGAAGGGCTGACTTGAATAACTTCTCCAAGGAATACTTAAGCAGTGCCTAAATACACCATTAGCAGAGCAGATCTGTTTGTTATCATTCTTCTCAGGTCAGTTTTAACTTCCACAAGCACAAAACCAGCAGCAGAACCAGAAGCCACCAGCTCTCCCAGCCTGGCACCACCAGCCAGGGAGCAAAGCCCGTGTGTGAATTCGAATTCATACAATTGTCTCCATTTTGTGGGGAGCAAAACCAGGGAGAAGAAAAGGACAACCCCCCTCCCCCCCTTATTTTCCAAGTGGTGATGGTTGGGGGAATCATCACCTGAGCTTCACACTGAAATTATGGAGATCCAAGTCCCTCCATTCCCCTAATGGATTACAGTCCACCTTTATTGGGCTCCTGTATTTACATTCAGTAATATTCTCCTTCCAGAGGCTCTGTGGAGACTTTCCTTCTTTTATGGAATCATCAATAGTTTCCACCTCTCTCTCTGGACTCATTTAGTGTGTTTACAAAACACCATCAAATGTCTGTATCTCATCTGTGATGCATTTCCTGACATTTAATTATTGTTCCTTAAATTGCTTGTCTGAAGACAAGAAAAAGTGTAACAAGATTTTAAAAATACTGGTGACATTATAAGTATTTTCCACTTCATGTTCTGAAACTCCTCAGTGCTGTTAAAATAAAACCTGCACAGAAAACACTACAAATGCACCTCTGAAATGTTTGCTGCAGGATGGAGGATTTATAAAGAGGCTTAGAGGTGGATTTCTATGGAATGTGTCCTAATCGTGTAATTATAATTTATCTGCCTTTCATCCAAGTGGATCTTCCTGCCCTGGGAGGAGGATACCTGGAACTCTCCAGTCTCTTTGCTCCTTCTGTGCTGTTTTACCACTGCAGAATGAGACACAAATGAGACACTTGTACAGAAGTCCGTAAAAAAATGGGCAAAGCCTGTTTTCTTCATGGCTTTCCTTATCTGGAAAATGCAGAATTCTCTTTTGGTCTTCAGTGAGCGCTGAGTTTGTGCTGGGAAAACTGTGAATCATCAGTTTGGCCACAAGTGATGGAGTCAGAATTCCAGGCCGTGACCCAGGTGGGGAACAGCTTTCCTTGCCTAGGATGATGTGAAATTATCCTGGAGGGAGGGAGCAGAATGACATCCTGATTTGGAAACAGGGGGAATTAAAGGGTCTCTGAGAAGCAACAACTGCTGCTGGTGGTGCCATTAACTCACGTGAAAACTGTGCTGGAATTTTCAATGGGGGAAAAAGCAGTTGGAGTGAAACTCATTTTTTTCATAAAGACACAGAAATTCACACTGGGTGTAAATAATAATAAAAGCCAACATTTAGCACTTGCAGAGCCATTTAAAAGTGCCTTGTTAATGTCCTCAGCTTCCTCTACTCACATCTAAGAGCTTCTGCTTTCCTTGTGAACCCACAGATTGGAAGGATGATGATGCCAGGATGAAAGTACCATGTTGATTCAGCAGGAATCGCTTTTGCACCTCAGAAACCAGGGAATATGGAAGGATAAGGAAATTGGTACCCAGTTTAATCTCGATAGGCTGGAGAACATCCCAAGCTGAAGAGTTCACCTGCCTGAGGACAGCCTTTGGTGTCACCTCACTGATAAAACCAGAACCACCAGAGCAAGGGAAGCAGCTACACAAAGATACTGTCTGGGAGCTGCCTTTTTGGGAATCAAAGCCCAGGATGAAATACTGGATATTTTCTTCCCTTCTGTCCTTTCTTCATTCATCAAGGGCTGCAGCCTGGGCATAAAGAACCAGCCTTTAGGGCATAATTATACAAGGAAAATCAAACATGAGGAAAAGCACTTTGCAGGGCTTTTTTATTTGACTACCATTAAGTGCAGTGAGAGTGAAAGATGTAAACAACTTGACTAATTTATAATCGCTAAGAGAATTCAGTTCTGGGAGGAAGAGTCCTTTGAGGGTGTGTTTGAGTGTGATGTCAAATTATGTTTTCAGTCCAATATTAGTGGTTTTGATTATTCCTAGAAGGCCAGAGACACAAGCTGGCTTGTAAACATGAAACCTCCCCAGCACATCGATAAAACCAGGATTAAGTTCACCTTGTGTAACTGATGCTCCAGCTATGTGGAAGCTTCAACCACCCCTCAAAGTTCTCCCTTCAAAATATTGCACTTGTAATGGTATTTGCTCTTCTGTGAGATCTTTCATCTGAGATCTGAAAGTGCTTTGTAGGCATTCATTAATTAGGCCTCAACCCGCACCTGGGAATCTGGGAGGTCTTTACAACCATTTCCTGGAGCACTTAAATGGTTTGTTCAGCCACACCCGGTCACTGAATCCTGGGCTGTGTCCCCATGGACCCCTGGGATGGGTTTTGCTTGGATCAATTGGGACTGATCCTCAAAACACACAACCCAGGGCTTGTGCCAGCTCTGTGCAGCTTGGGGCCATTTGCAGGCTGTCTGATTGTGGCTGATCCAGTGGGGGTTGGTTTGGGCACACAGGGAAGCTCCTTCTCCCACGTAACAGAAATTTCCCTGCAAATCAAGGCTCTGCTTTTGTTTTCCTCTGCCGAGCTGAACAAAGGCAGGAGCAGACAGGGAATGGCTGGGCTGGATCCACAGCACCTCAAATCCACGGAGACATGAATTTCAAAAGACACAGTGCACAGGTAGAAGAGATTCCCACATGGAGCCCACACAGAAGTTCAGAGGTAGCACCTGGAGTTCACATCCCTGCTCGTTTATCACACAAAGTTTGGGTGACGTAGAGCAAAATCGCAGACCGGGGTTATTCATCTCACTTCCACTTCTAAACCTCGAATTTATTTGTTTTTCAAGCCTCTGACTCTATTTCCAGAAAAGCATAACACGAGGACAGGAGTGACAGTGTCACCCTGCCATGGAAGAGATCCAAAGCAAACCCTTTGGCTCCAGCCCTTCCCAAGGGAGAGTTAAAAGGAGGGACCTGCCTTGGAGTGAGCTGAGCTCAGGCTGAGCCCTGCCGAGAGCACTCCGAGTGTAGGGCACACTCCAGGCTGGGCTGGTTCTCACTCTCCAGCCTGTCACAGCTACCCAGTTATCTGAGGGGACACACAGACAAGCTGTAGGGAACAAATCAGGAGGGTTAAACCTCTACAGAACCTCCTGATCTCTCCCTCCTCCTTTCCTAGACTTTCCTTGGACATATCTGTTAATGTGGATCCCACCTTTCCCTGCAGCAAAGCATAAAAGCAAATTAAGCTGTAACAGGAGTTTAGCAAACCTTGCACTACCCGGATTTTCAATATCCCAGCCCAGATCAGATTTTCTTCTCCAAGTCAGCAAGACTTTTATCCCAAACTTTGCAATGTGACTCCAGATACACTAACAAGTTCCAACTGATCTGCTGGAATTAGTGCAACATGTTGGACATGCAAATCTGGCTTTCAAAGGTTTACTTTTTGCTTTAATCACCAGCATTAAAAGGACCCAGAGCTTCTCTTTCATCTGGCAGCAAATTAATTATAAAAGCTATATGGTAATATTAATATTGTTTTACTGGAGATCAATGGGTTTATTACCTTTGATTCTAATATTATGCCCTTGATGACAAAACCTATATGTGTATCTCCAGAAAGTTCAGGGTGGTAAACTCAGGTAAAGATTTAAATAGAAGTGTTTTATCTTTTAAACTGTTGACTCAGTGTAAAGTTGGAAAATACAATCAACTTTGGTTCCTTGTCAGGAAAACAATGTCAAAGAACCCGAAATATCCACGACTTACCAGTCTCCTGATAAGCCAAACCCAAGCACATCTGGAAGGGCTGTTGCTGAGCATGGAGCAGAACTCAAACATCTGTCCCTTCACACCTTTGGCAAGAAAATTACTCAGTTCTGCAGTGGTGGAATGGGATTGATCTTAATTGTACCTCAAGTGAGTTATTTACCCCCTGCACCACTCCTGAGGCCATTCCAGATGTGTCTCCACACACCCCCCCAGTGTGAGTCCTCCTGGCAGGGAACTGTCCACGCTGTGACTTTCCCTCTGCTCTGCCCCACTGCTCACACACCAGCCCTGAACCCAAACTCACTGCAAAGAGCATCTGTTGTCCTTGGAGCTCAGTTCTGTTTTCCAGGGGGGTGGGAGGGGTTGGGGGTGGCATCAGACTAGAAGTGGAATAATGAAATCTTTTATTGTCACCTCCTTGTGATGCAGCTTTAATGAGCTTTTTGGGCACGCCAGTGCAGTAACAAAGCCGGGCTGTTGGGCTGTGCAGCTCCTCATCTCGCCGTGGGAGCTTCTCCCTTTGATGGGACTGTTGGAACCACTTTGAGTTGTAGTGACAGCTTTAATGTTCAGGCTCTGGAGTGCTCTGCTCGTACATGTCTGATGAAAGCTGCTCATTTTGTGGTGATAAAGGCAAACACTGTACTGAGGGCACTCCAATTACTCAGCTGAGTGCTGGGGATGGCCTGGTAAACTAAGCCCCCCTTCCCTTCTTCTCTTCATTATTATTTTGTTCTTAACAAGATAGAGATTAAATTGAATGCTCCACATCAAGGCAGAGAAAATGACTGTTTTAGTGCACCTTGAGCCATGGCTTTAGTAAAACATGATTATGGGAGTGTTTCATCTGCTGCAGAGAGGGAAATCAACGTGGGAGTAAATTGTTTCCCTTGGCTAATGGAAGCACAAGTCCAATTCATGGCTGTGGGGTTACTTTCCTCATCATCACTTCTTGAAGAGAAAACAAAAGTACTAATACATATATCCATAAATTAATATGTACATTAGTAAAAAATACCTTTCAGATTAATAAAAATCCTCTCAAATTGTTCAAGTTGCTGCCCATTACACCAGGTTCCTCCTGTGTGAACTGGATTTCCAGACCAGGCTGCCACCTTTCCCTCCTCACAGATCTTCACCCGAGGCCTCATGTGGACACTGTTGGGCACTGGGTGACCAAACCATCCTGGAGCTGAAGAGCTCACCAAACACAGGACACCAGACCCTGGCTGGGTGCAGCACATGGAAAAAGCTCAGAATCAGAGCTGTGCTTGTAATCCAAACATCCAGGAGATCTACATGGCAGTGGAACTGTTCCGAAGGCATTTCAGGAGAGGGAATTCTGACAAGGTGACAATGTGATCTGAATGTGTATTGGCTTTGTGGACTTTCACAGAGAGCTCTTGTCATATAGGAGAGTCGTGGGAGGAAAATAAAGGAAAGGTATTGCCAAGAAAACACAGCCATATTATGGTTTAGATTTGGAAAATAAAGGATAATAAATTATATGCAATAGGCATATTTGCTAATGGCCCCACTAATCCTACATATTCATTTGCCTCCAGTCTCAGTTCCAGTTTTCACTCACAGAATATTGCTGTGCCCCTTGCTGTGCCAGGTCTCCCAAGGCCCTCTATTTCTTTTCACCTCACTGGAGAGAAAAAATCTTTGATTTTCTTTGATTTTCTCTGTTAATGAACTTGCAATATCTAAGATTTGCAGGATTGTAACTCACCTCTGCTGATTCATCTATCCCATTAATCTCAGTCATGGCTGGACTGGTATTACAAAGCCCTTCCTAAAAGCTAATCAAGACTCTGGGGTAGGAGATAGTAGTTCTTTAAATCCCTGCATGGTCACACTTCTCTGCCTTTGCTCCTGACTCGGATCAGTTCAAGGCAAACCCAACTCCTTGAGCTGCCTGAGGATTATTTATCGCTCCCACGTCACAGCCGTGTGCCGGACACCGTGGTGATGAACGAGCAGAAACCAGAGAACATCCTTCTGATTGTACTCCCTCGCCTATTAAACATGAGATGCTTATCAACACCTGCACCCCACAACAAGCAAAATCTCAGGTATCACAAGTGGTGTGTGCTTTTGTTATTCCACCTGCAGAACAAGCCTTGACAATCTGTTTCCTGAAGCACATTTTCCCGTGTGTGTTAAACTGAAGAGGCGCCAGAAGCGCTTCAGAAATCAGCTCAGAAGGATTCCTGACTCTGAGTTCTGTGCCCGTGCCCTGTGTCTGGTGGGACTGATATTTGCCAGAAATTCAAAGCTAAAGATGAACTTAAAGGCTTTCCTTTCTTGTCTTGTTTTAACCACCCTCAGTACAGAGCTTTTTATCTCTCCACAGAGTCACAGAACACCCTGAGTTGGGAGGGACAACGCAACCAGCTCGTGGCTCAGGAGCGACACCTCTTCCTGGGTTTTGTTCCCCTCCAAACCCATGGTCACTTGAAGGGATTTGGAGCCTGAAGCTCTGGACATGAGCCTTGTGGCCCTCACTTTGGTGCAGCTTTGGTATCAGCAGCTCCTGATACAGAAATGCCTTGTCTTTATCCACAGATGAGGAAAAAGCCTGACAGTCACCCTGCAAACTTCCCTTCTGCCTGTTCCACTTGGGGATCACAGAGAGCAGAGACTCATTTCACTCTTCAAGAGGAGACACTTTATCTGAAATTGAATCCCTGGTGCTGGATTACCTGAGATACTCCACAGCTTTTGCACAGAAATATATCCATGTCTGCTCACTGTAAATAAACATGGGCACTTCAGGCACGCAGAGCGAGGTGGGAGCTGGGAGCAGCATAAAGTCAGGCAAGAGTCAGTCAGGTGGTTACTTTAGAAGATAAAAAGACATGAAAAATACACAGGGAATTAGAAATAATGTCAGGATTGGTTAAAATCTGTGTGAGCATGCTGGGGTTTGCTCCTGAATCCTGTTGGCTGGAATGGCTCTTCCTCTGGAACCTGCAGGTTGCTGGTTAATCCTAACAAAAACATTCCAAGGGAATCACCTGTCTGCCTCTTCTGGGAGAGACTGTGTTTGTTTTCCCTCCCTTTATCTGAGCGTGTTCCAGAGGCACAAGTGGGACACAAATACTCTCGTTTCCAAGTCAAACACACCTCAGCTGCAGCCGGGCACACGGAATCCTGCAGCTGGAAAGATTTGTTGTTCCTCCTGCTGGAAATCTCAGGGTCTTACTGGGGGTGTCCTGCACAGCTCCAGACACGGGCAGGAAAACCTGGCAGAGCAGAGCCAAGGAGGAGCTGGTATTTCCCTTTGGATTGGAGGGTTTCTGTGTGAGCCCATGGAGGGACTTGCTGTAAAATACTTTGTTTCTTGGCAAGATCATTTATAGAGAAAAACACTCATCGAGATGCAGCAAAGAGCTGGGGATGTGCCAGGCTCAGGTAACCCCAGCAACACCTGGAAGGCAGAGGAAATCAAGGGAGATCAAGGACACAAACTCAGGACTTTGCTGCTGAAAAATTGCAACGGGGAGAAATCCACTTCAGCTGGGAAATTTGGAGAGCTTTTCACTCTCTCAGCTCCCTGAGTTTTTTGCTTTCTGTGGATATGGCATGAAACTTTTTAAATGCCCTGAGTGTTACAGCCCGGATTTGGGATGGGCCTGCTGTCCCAACATATCTGCACATCATCAGTCCATCAACCACACTTCTCATCCAAACCCTTCCTGCTTAAGGCCACTAAAAAACCCCAACCAACCTAAAACCACCGGGTTTCCAAAATTCCCTTTTGCAGTAACTGAAACCAGAACCAGTCCCAGCTCAGGATGAGAGAGCCAATGTGATTTCATTTAATTTCTTTTTTTCCAGTGGTTTGGGGTTTTTTTGTTTGGATGTTTTTTTGCATAGCCTCTCTAAATTGGTTCCTCATCATGTTTTATTTCTGGATCCTGCTGCCCTGGAAACCTCCATGATAAGCAATATAACTGCTGCTAAAATTTCTCCGGGAGAGAGTGGGATACAATTTTCTTTTCTTCTTTCCTTGTTATGTTGTACTATAAGAACAATAATATTCCTTCCTTTGTAGCATAATTAAAATAAACTGCTGTGCTGTGGCATTTAGTCAATTGGAGCAGTCGTTTATTGCCTCATATGCAACAAATCCTCAGAGATTACAGCTTAGAGCACTTATGAATTTTCACTTTCATATTCTTTGAAGCAGCACAGAGGTGCAGCAGCAGCTGATCCATAACCCACCACCCTCCTGTGGATACATCACACATTCCCAGTGCTCCAGCGCCAGGAAAGGAGGCACCTCATTAATTCCCTGGGCTTAAAAATCGCAGGAAGGAAGATAATGCTTCAGGTCTGAGAGTGCCAGGGCAAATCCCGTTTGCTGGGGCTGTGTGTTGTCTGTGTGTGAACTCTGGGGGCAGCTTTGCATCTGCATGACAGGAAGGGAGCAGGGATGGCTCCTGTGCTTCCAGGGAATTCCTGGGCACAACAGAGGTGAGTGAGGGGGAAATCACCCACACAGGACAACGGGTGTCCTATTGATAAATGTGTCGTCCCAAAACACCCCTCCTTGAGCCAATTATAGTTCTACACAGGACACACACCAGACCTTCCTGAGGAACAGCCAGTGGGATTTAAGTTCTAATTGAGGCTTTTACATCAACCTCCCACCTGCCCATGGGGCACATCCTAAAAACACTCATGTGCTTGAAATTCACAGAATTATTTAGGTTAGAAAAGCCACCCTGTGCCTGATGCCCACCTTGTCCCCCAGCCCAGAGCACTGAGTGCCATATCCAGTCATTGCTTGGACACCTCCAGGGACTGGGACTCCAAACCTCCCTGGGCAGCCCCTTCTAATTCCTGACCACCCTTTCCAGGAAGAAATTCCTGCAGAGAAGAAAATGTTGCTTGAGATCTCACTGACTTTCCTATTTACCTGAGCAGGTTCAGGTCTGTATCACCACTGCAGCTTTGAGAAACCCATTTCTCTACCTGCCTATTAGGCACAGAAAGCACTTTTGAAACCGTGGGCTCCTCCCTGAGAAGTCCCGCCATGCAGACTGCAAAGAAACCTAATTCCACACCTTAGCACCGCAGGGATTTGGGGAGAATAACCATAATTAAGCAAGAGCCACCTGAATGCTGCAGCCGTGGATGTGCCATTAGTGCTGCATGGAGTGCAGACACCAAGCAGCCATCAGCAGATAAAACATGCAGATCGTGACTCAGAATGAATATATAATTATATTATCTGATTAACACGAAAGATAGAACCAGCTACATGTCATTAAATATATCAGGTGGAGAGAATTTGGGGGCCACAGGCTCAGCAGGAGAGAACCCCCCTGAGCTCTGCAGGGAATGGCCAGGCAGAGCCAACCTTCAAACTCCAGCCCCATTTTTGGGGAGAATCAGGTGAATTCAGCAAAGGCACCTTTTCCCACAGGAGATGCCACACTGATGGGGAGGAACCACAGATTTTACAGCAATTCTCCCTTGACACAGCACAGGATATGGAAAGCAGGTCACTGGCAGAAAAAAAAAAGGGAAGGAAAAAGGACAATAAACCTGTAAATTTATAGTGTAATTTTGCCCTAGTTACAGCAGTGTACAACTCTGACAAGCAGTGCTGCTTTCCACAAACAAATTTATCACCACTGGTTGCTCTTCTATTGCTTTCAATAAGAAATGCCAAAATAAGTGTGATTTAACAATGCCATCAGCTGGCTGGAATACTCGATAGATTTGGTGTGTTACAACCAAATTGGTCTCTAAGTGTTGTATTTAAAATAAATAAATAAAGAGGAATGAATATGGACCTAAATCTGCCACTTAATGCTCCACAGCTCTGCCTCGATATTTACAGTGAACCAGTAGAAAATTGTCTTTGGATTCTAATTTGCATATTCATAAGGTTGTCATACAGCTTGAAAGAGGAGTTTTTTTCTGCTTTGTTATAACACTTTAAATATTAGGGGTTTTTAGTGCACAGTTTATGTAAATCCCACTCCGAGCAATATGGCTTTCCCTGATGCTGAGTTTATAATTCTGCTGCAGCCTGGCCTGTTGATTTAGGGAAGAGAAGTGCCTTGGGTGAAATCACTGTGCTGGAACGTTCTCAGCAAGAGCAGAGAGGCAGCTCTGCAGGGAGAGGGGAGACAGAACAGCCAGGGCCATGCAGAAATTCCAGACTCCTGGACGTGGTGCCTGTTTCCCAAAGGAATCCCAAGATGCTGATGGGTCTTGGAGCCTCCTGCACCCCACGGACACTTTGGGGGGTGAGGACCCTGAAAGATTTGCATGTGGGCTCTGAACCTGCAGCTGGGTGATGTCTCTTGGAGGAAAAGCAAAGTGAATCAGGTGAACATGAGCTGAGTAACACCATATTTTGGGTTCCATGTCCAGAAGAATGTCAAATGATGAGGTGATAATGATCATGATCATGATGATGATTATAACATGATCAGTGTATGATATGATCATTATATGATCAATGACACCAGTCTTCCATCAGAGTGCCCTTCAGCATGCTACACGTATCTTTACTTTTTGTTATTTCTGGATAGGCTTGAGTTATTTATGGAGATTAACAACATGAACTAGAGTGTTTTGGGGGGTCAGGACTGAGCAACAACCCCCCTCCCCTCCCGCTGGGTGACTTCAAGCCCACCATTCCCCCAACCCTCCCTGTCCCTCATCGCTGTCCCATCGCTCTCCCCGCATCCTGAGCTATTCCGTGTTGCAGCAGTAAATTCTGATTCTGTTTCTGTCTAATACACCCGTGCTCAGTGTTACATCCCTGTGTTACACCTTAATCAATCCCCTTTTTCCTGAAAAACTCCGTGTACAGCAGTGGCACCACCCAGGTTACATGGAGAGAAATCCCTGGAGGCCCCCGTGTCCTTGTCCCAGAAAGGGGAGACAGGACACATGCAAGGAAAAGAGGGGCAGAGACCCCATGCAACAGCACATCTTTCCAAGGAATAGGACAGGAGACAGCTCTTGGATTTTAGGATCTATAACCACTGTGGAGAAATGTGATCTTACACACCTGCCCTATCATAGTGAGGCTGGTGCTGCTCTCCAGCTGTCCCTGGCTCCTTTTTCTGTGGGAACAGGGAGACAACCCAGGCACCTGGATCCTCCACACATCACAACTTCATTTTCCAGACCATATTCAAGAGCACACAGCAGACAAAAGCTTTCCTCCAGAGCCACGAGAAACCAGATGGCTTCAAAAGCCCTGCTCTGCCTCCAAGGAGGCATATGGAATATTAATTAATAATAGATTAATAGACCTTTCTCCACCTAAAAATTTAATCTTTTTGTGCCAGGGAAGTGCTACAAAACAATGACTGCATTCAAAGAGCTTTGGAGTATCTCTTTGGAGACATCCTTGGACGGCCCTTGAGGAAGTCACAGATGACACCAGAAGGAGCCCAGGGATGGAATCACACGGGCTGGGTCTGGTTTGAAAAGCAGTGGCCACTTGGAAACTTCAGAGAAGTGGGTGTGGAGAGCAGGGGGGTGGGTCTGATAACACAGGGAAAGCTGTTTGTGTTCAGCTGAACTCCAAGCAGCAAAGCACAGCAAGGGAAAGAACTTGTGTGAGGAGCACAGAGCACGGCAGGCTCAGTGTGGTGGGTTAAAGTCTTCCTGCCACGAGAGATCCAGGGTGAGCAGTGACTGAGGGAGGAGCAGAGCCCACCCCAGAGCCTTCTCAGGGCTCCTCATTCCCGCACTGAAGTTTGGAAACCGAAGGACAGCAGATGAATAGTTTGGACTGGATTTTTCAAGCCTTGTTAAACGGTATTTTTCCCTCCCCTGGGGTTTCTAATCCCCTGGTTTTGTCAATCGATGCACTCCTGGGTGTGCGTCTCCCTCACCTTCCCTCCCTCCCCTGGGATCTCACCTGCTTATTACGAGCCAGGATAAGCAGCTTTAATTCAGTGTCAGCCTCGTCTACTGAATTAAACTGGGCCCAGAAAAATCCTATTACTGCTGTGAGGGAAGGTGAATGACTGTGTATCTTGACTGATCGTGGATTAATCCCGGTATCCACTCAGGGCTGACAGGAACCAGCTCCCAGTTGCCTGGCAATGTAATTGAATGTAAGTCTGAGCGTGCTGAAAAAAAGGGTCAATTGCTAAATAAGCCCCCAGAACCTCATTTTCATACTTTTTTTTTTTTTTCCCCTTCAAGCTTTGTATTTTCTAAATATGAAACCAGGAACTCCCCAGATGTGAGGTTATGGCATCAGACAAGGAGAGAGCCTGTGGTTTCTGGGCTGTGCCTCCCCCAGCAGACACAGCTCAGGGTGGCTGAGACGGATCTCACAGCAAAGGAAAACCAACAAAGGAAGAGGAAAGGTTGCCAAGGTGCTGGAGAACAGCATGTTATTCCATATGGTGTTCACTCATCCACATCCATCCTCTGCAGCAGCCCTGCACCCAGCCAGGAGCTGGCCCAGCTAATCCAGACACTGCACCCAATTCCTGGCTCTTCCCTAAATTACCATGGCACAAATGGCTTAAGGGCAACAGAGCCCGTTCCACAGAAAACATTCCCCTCCCAGAAAAACTGCAGGCAAAGAGATAACAGTGGCACAGGGGGTTGTTAAAATGTGTTTGCAGCCTTTTCCAGGGGTTTGTTCAGAGATTTCCCCCAGCAGAGGATGTGGTTGTGGTCTGGAGAGCAGACCTGGGGAGAGCCCCCAGGGAAGGGGCCTCATGGGCAGTGGCCAGCAGGAAGCAATAATTCCATTTTCTGTGAGAATGGAGTGTGTGCTGCTAAATGTCAAGTGTCTTCCTTAACAGCTGGAGAGATGAAGGCACAGAAATCTGTGTTTATAACCCTGCAGCCTCTTATCCTGCACTGGGATGTAATTTGGCTCAGCATATTAAGCACATTCTTGGATGGGTTTTGGCCATCTCACAGTACCCTTTTTGTGTGGCAAACAAGGGAGACACAGCTCTTGAGATCTCTTTCTGAAGGTTTTTCCACTTGAGGAGTGTCACTATTCCCCGAGAGCTTCTGAGGGATTCACCCCAAACGTGAGAAATATCAGGATGCAGAGGAAAGACATTCAATCCTCTCGCCCCGTGGCTTTTGGAGAGACAACCAGCCCTCTAAGCAGGGATTTCTAGGGCAGGTAACACCATGGGATCCTTCAGGCCATCACCAGCCTAATTGCTATCAAACGGATTCATCTGTTTTGATCATGGGTTGTGGTGGAGAAAGGAGTGACAGTCTGACATGCCAGTCTCACATCACCATCATTTCCCCTTCGTTAGTACCTGGTGTAAGAAAGAATCTGAGAGAGAAATTAAAGGAAAAGTGCATAATAAGATGTTATTGGATGCTGCATTCCTTGGGCTCCAGCTTCTGGCTCATTAGAGACTGGCTGGGTTTCTGAGATGATGAGATGTGTTTCATCTGGAAATCCCTGTCAGTGAGAACATTATCCTTCTTCTAATTACCATCCTGCTCACTGTGCCTTCAGTCCTGCCCCTGGCTCTTCCCTTCCAGAGCTGGCAGTGCCTGTTCCCTTCTGGAACAAAGGCAAAACACACTCCAGAAAATCCAGTGTCCGGAAATGTGAAGAATTGCCAAAATGTCTAAGTCATGAAAGCAGGGAGACTGCAGGGATCTTCCACACCACCTGGAAACAGCTTTAGGTCTGGAAAATCATGGATGTTTTCTTTCCTTACCAAAGAAATAAACACTTGCATAGAATTTTTGACTCCTGGGGAAGGAGGAGACATGGAATAACAGTAGGAACTACAGGAAAGCTGGAGAGGGACTTTCTACAAGGGTATGTAGTGACAGGATAAGGGGGAATGGCTTCACTTACAGAGAGCGGGATTAGATGGGGTATTGGGAATAAATTCTTCCCACAATTTGCCTGGCTGTTGTATCAGCAGAGTTCCAGTGAAAAAAACCCTCAGCAACCACTTACTCTCTTAAGATTCCAGATTAGTCCAAGAAATGCTATGGATTTTATAACGGTTTCCCAGCTTCCCAGCAGCATCCTCTCCCAGCCCTGCCAATAGTGCTGACAGGGAAAGTAATTGCAATACTTTGTGATCTCGATTTCTAATCTGCTTTTTATTGCAGTAAAGATCACACCTGATTATGTCTTTGTGTGTGCTACACCCTGGCATTTTAAACACATTTTTATTTAGTCACTGGCATTCTCCTAAATAACTGCTGGGAAAGAGCCACGTCTTACCCCAAACAGGGCCTGGTGAGAGGGACAATCTTCTCCTCAAAGAATTCACAGGCAAAACAAATAGAGAAAGTAGATTTACTGTACTGAATAAATAAGAATTTGTGTAAGCTGGCACCAAGAGCGAAATGGAAAATGAAAACCTGGGCTTTGAGCACAAATGCAGCTGTTTGTTTGTTTGTTTTTTAATGTCTTTTGCATGAAATAATATAACTTTCTGATTCCTCTAAATAATCTCTGGACATGTCTGATACCAGTACTAACTTTGGGTTAAGTCCAGAGCTGAGGCTTGTTCTCAGCATTAGTGGCCCAATCCTGACTGTGCTGTGTCCCTGGCTGTGGGATTCAATGGCTCTGGATTTTCCATAGATCTGCACAAAAAGCACCTTAACCCCAGAGATTTCGGGCTGGATTGTGCCCAGAGCCTGGAGCCCAGCCAACAAATTGCTGATTGGTCTGTGCTGGAAAGGCTTTGGTACACGAATCAAAACCAGGAACAAAATGTTAAATCCTGACACTCAGATTACTTTCCTTTCTTTCCTGCCATGAGAGACTCACACAAGGGGCCTTCCTGGAGGGGAGGGAAGGGAGGAAATCCAGCTTTATTCTACCCACAGGCTTTATTCACTGACAACTTTCTTTCTCCCTTTTATTTTGCCCTGATCAGATATTCATGAGGAAGAAACAATGGCCAAGGTTGGAATGTTTCTGTGCAGAGGGAGAAGCAACCCCTGGGCAGGGTGTATAAACAGCCCTGGGTGCAGGGCGAGCTCAGCAAGGTTCTCGTGCCCTCCTTTGGGCAGGGAGTTATTTTCCACGTAGCCTTCAAACAGCACTGACACCTCTCAGTGCTGAAATAGTGCCATTTGCTCGGGGGAACCTTCCTCCTCCCACCCTTCCCTCGACTCACACACTCTCGGGGTGCAATTTCCAAGTGACTGTAGTGAGACTGTCGCCTTTATTGCCAGGGAAATCACAGCTCCTGCATCCCAGAGCGCCCAGCAGCTGTGCCAGCGCTGGGGGGGCACTGGGGACACCCCCAAGGCAGGGCAAGGGTTTGTACAACACCAGCACACTTAAACGGAGCCTGAGCAAATCCTCAACCTCAGGGACTGTTTGCTCAAGCATTTCCCTGAGTGGCTCTGTGAAACTGCACCAGTAGTAGGTGCAGTTGTGGTTCAGCAACAACAACAGAAAAGGTTTATGAATCAAACCCTTGGGGGGAAAAGAGCGTTGTTATCCCTGTTTTATGGGTGTGGGATTGATGCACGTAACTCACCCCTCCTGCAGCCCTTCAGAGCTCCTGGAGTTGTTCTTACACTAATTGTTCTTAATTGAGAGGCGAGTGATGTAAAGAAGCAGCCCTGTGGTTGCACAGGGGCAAAATTCACCTTGGAAGGGCACGCTCCCAGTTCCAGACCCGACAGGACTCGTGGGTGGAATTTTCTGAATGACATCCTGGACATGAGAATTTGCGGCACTGCTTTAGAAAAGGAGCTTCTCCAGCTCTTGGAACTGCAGCTCATGCATGAAGAATGTCTCACTAATGCCGTGTGATTTCCCTGAGTGTGATACCAAAGGTGCTCACGCAGGGAGAATTCCGGGGGCAATTTGCATCTATAAAGCCATACACGTTTTTGCACAAATAAAAGTTTCAGTCACCCAAACACAACTCTCCTTTTTTTTTTTTTTTTGATCAAAAAAGTGACTAAGGGCTTTGGTCAGAAGATTGGGCTCCCTGTTCCATTGCAAAGCCCACAGAACAGGGGGAAAAGAGACAAACTGGACCCCAAAGCTCTTGAATATGTGTCTGCTCAGGTGAGGAACACCAAATTCAGTGGATATTCCATGGATCATGGAATGATCCGAGGGATTATGGACTACCAAGTGCTTTCCTCTTTCAGCACCTCGATCACATAACTAAGGGCAGGCGTATTTACCCACCCTTGACCTCAGTAAAGTCACCCACAACCTTAAACAAAACAGCAAATATTAAACCCTAAATGAGTAATAAATGTCATTGATGCCAAGCTCTGCAAGGTCCCATTCCCTCACCCCCCAGCAGGTGCTCTGAGATCCTCCAGTGAACCTTGAAGGGAAAGTGTCCTGTGTTTGTGTCTCCAAGACCCTCCCTCTCCCCACAGATTCCCACAGATCTATATTTAGATTTCATGTAAAACAGGTCCAGAAGCCAAAAGCCCCAGGAAGGCTGTCCCAGCAAACACCCAATTAGCTGAAAATAAATCCTCCAGTGCTGAGAGAACATCCCTCCACCAGTGGTGTAAACAACCTGCAGCACGGGGAGGATTTCAGGCTATCCTTCCCTTCCAATGGGTTATTGTCCTTATTGTACAAACCTTAGAGATAAACAAGGTAAAAGGTGAGGGATTTGGGTTTTTCCTTCTCTGTTGATTGCTAATGCTTGGAGTTACCTGGGCAGGAAACATCTCCTTTTGCCTCCATTAAAGAGCAAAGATTACCAGGTTTTAGTTAAACCTGACACTCTGTAGTCATTCACTGGGACTTCAGGAAAAGGGGAAAAAAACCAAAAGAAGTTGGAACCTAATTACAGAGCAGATGCTGAGAGTGGTATTTATTCACCAAAACCACACAGGTCATTCATTAAAATCTCAGTTTTAATTAGCAAACACCTGTTTTGTGTTTGATTTTACACTGATACGTCCTGTCTGCAATTTGCTTCCTTCAGCAGCAGCAATTAGATCTCCCTGAGAGCCACAGGGACTGGAACCAGAGTCCCCAGAGCCCAAATCCCCCCAGGCTCAGTTCCAGCCCCGGCTGTGCTGGGGACGGGGCTTTCCCACCCCAAATGTCACATAAACTCTGTCATTTCCAGCGTTTTCTGCTTGACAGAAACATTTCCCTGTAGAAAATAATCTGAGCACGGGGCACGTGGTGCTGTTGCTGCTTTCAAACACCACCCCAGGTCCTGAGCCCACGTGGAGAGGGATCCAGCACATCACTCAGCCCAGCCCATTCCCATTCCTGCCTGGAATTATTCCTCCAAGTCCCCCCCAGCCCTTCCAGGTCATTAAGGGAGAACTGGAAAGCAACTCTCCTCCTTCCACCACTGGCTGAGAGGTTTGCAGGGGTAGTTCCTGCACAGGAGTGGATTGTTCCTGTTGTGGGATGGTCCCAAATCAATCAGGTCAGAAATCAAACCCTGGCAATCAACATTCATTCCGGGATTGGCGCAACTCTATTTCTGTTTGCTGGCACATTTTACTGCAAAAGAATTTGAGGTGCAGTTACTGGAGTAAGTGAAACCTCTGCCTGGTGGGTTTCACTGAATTCCAGGCCTTTCCAGGAATAAAGTTTTTCCCTTTAACTTGACTTACAGAATATTCTGAGTTGGGAGGGACCCACAAGGGTCATCAAGTCCATCACAAAGGTGACCAGTTCAGAGCACAGGCCACATGTTAATTTGAGGAGGAACCCAGAGCACCTGCTGGAACCCACCCAGCACCTTCTTGTCAGCCTTTACAAAACTGAGTACTTGAAAACTGCATTTAACACAACACTGAGCAATGGAAATGCCATTAGATTACAAAGCTGAGATGAACTGTATTTTTGTGGATGCAAATCAGGCATTATAATGAATTTCTGTTTGAAATGGATGCATTTGAAGCCTGTGTTCTACATCACAGCCACACGTTGCTCGTTGTCCTCAAAGCACTTGATTTTCAAAAAATTTTGGCACCCAATAATCGCTGCTGTGGAATTTTTTCAAAGCCTCTTAATCAATACTTGCCTCGTCCTTTAAGCAAGGATGAAATAACTCTCTGATTCAAAGAACAATGTGGCAATAAAGCAATTACAATAATTAAAGTATTGCTGTAATAAGGGTCACCCAGAAAGGCAAGTGATTCAAATGATACCTGTGATTATAAAATTATTATAATTTAGAATATATTTGCTTTTGAAAACATACCGTGTCCTGCATTTGTGCCACTGCTTTCCTGTGCTCTCTCTTGCTAGGCACAGTCAGCTGCTCTCTCCCCATCTATCACAGAAATCCACTGCAAAAGGAAAAAAAAAATATTACCCTGGGGAAGGCGAAGAGATTTTGAAATAAAGGAATAAGCTAATTAAATTTAACTGTGTCATCCTGGGCAGGCTGAACACTGTAATTAATTAATCCAGCCCTGTGCTCTCCTGGAGGGGCTGGTGCTGCAAAAGGCAGGGGGTGAAATGTGTTTGAGGAGATGTGGGCAGCTCCAGCCCTCCTGCTGCAGGGACAGCAAGGATCCCAGCAGGGATGTGCAGGAACACTGAGAATTCCTTAATCTGGGAGAGCAAATGGAGTGGGATGGGGGGGATACACCCCAAAACCTGCAAATCTGGGAGTGCAGGGAGCGCAGCTGAACCTTTGGGAGGCACTTTGTGAGAGCACAGAGCTGGGAAATAATGGA
Organism: Acropternis orthonyx; assembly: GCA_035583155.1. Classification (NCBI taxonomy): domain Eukaryota; kingdom Metazoa; phylum Chordata; class Aves; order Passeriformes; family Rhinocryptidae; genus Acropternis; species Acropternis orthonyx. Next base: position 2,853,285 of record JAWWEU010000058.1, read on the forward strand.
AAAGTTCCCTTTTGGAGCAAGTTCCTGCCTCACCCCACTCAGGCATGTCCAGCCTGTTAAGCTGTGGCTGAGTTCCCTCCTGGGAACCCTCAAAGCCCAGGGAAGGCTGTGCTGTGCAAACCACCCACTGCAAACCTCCTTAAGGGGCTCGGGCGATGCCTCTGCCTGATTTGTAACACCATTCCCGCTGTGCCAGCCCCTCCTTTGGCCTGTTGGTTCCACTGGGTGACCCAGACACTGGGATAACACCCCCTGTTCGGGGCTCTGACACTCTGGGCATGGTTTGCACCGTGCCCAAAGCTCCTCTGCCCTCACAGCACCCCCTCAGCATCCCCCACACCTCAGGAGGTGATGCCACTCCAGGTGCTGAACAACCAGCTTGACAATTCCATATGTTTCATTTAGCCTGGGAATAGCTGAGCTGGGAATCCACGCCAGGGTCCTGATTTTAAACCCCGTCCTATTGCCCATCAGTTTTATCCTCCAGGATTTTGGATTGTCTTTGAACTGCACATGAAAGCCAAACAACGCAATTCTGTGATTATCCCACGTCCCTCCTGCTCGTGGGGGAAGCACAACTCAGTGCCAGCAGGGCTGATCCACAGGGAAACCTCATCCCTCTCTCTGGGAGGGATGGAAACCTCCCCTGGATGAGGAGATGTGACAGGAGGATGTGACAGGGACACCGGCCCAGGCAGGAGGTGTCTGATGGAAGCCACCCCAGGCAGTGTCACAACTGCCACCCCCCGCCACAGGACTCTGGTCCCCATTTAGGGATGCTCTGCTGACAAATGGGTGCCTGGAGGTGTCTTAAAAGCTTTTATGATCCTGTTCACAATAAATTACTGAGTTTATAGAACCAGCCTTTTAGTTTTAATGCCCCCCTCAATGCGATGCTTTAACTTGCCATATCAACATAAACAAATTCCAGAATTATGACTGATGGTTCTCGCCGCGTTTCGCGCTCCCTTCTCGCCTTTCCATAAATCTCCCGCTGCAACAGCTCGGCTGCAATAATGATGTGGAGCTGTGCACGCCCTGGCACCCTCAGAGGAATGAGGGCATAAATCCACAGCAGCCACCACAGCTCCGAAGCCTCGGGTGTTTCACATGGAAAGCACTCCATGGGAAGTGAAGTTGGAGCCTTCCCCCCGCAGCCCTTGGAGTTTAAACCCCTTTGCACGGGCCCAGCAGCCCGTTCCTAATGAAGGGGGACGGGGTTTAACCAAGTTGCCCAGCACAGATCCCACATCCACACACACCATCCCACACTGAGAAGTTTCACTCCTCGAGGGATTCACTTTTTTTTGGTCAGAAAGTGGAAATAGCTCAGGGTTACACGGAGTAATTGGAACTGCACAGCCCAAAAGCGCCTCCCTGGAGAATCACAAAAGGCTTGGGCTGCTTCCAGTAAAGCCTTTGCAGAGCTAGTTCAGAAATTTTGAGCTACTCAAACAACAAACACAGACCCCTTCCTTGCTTTTTATCCTGCCATTCTCCTGTGCCTTCCAAACAAGATAAAATCACATTAAAATCCGCACAAACAGAACCTTCTCAGGTAAGTATTAGTCAGGCAATGCTCCTTTGGGTTGATACTCAATGGTCCTGTCACTTCAAAGCACTTTGGGTCACAACAATTCCTCTCCCCAAGGATAGCACAGGGTCTTAAGACATGAACTACTCAAAACCAGGTCTGCTTTTAATCAGCTTTAATACCAGAGCAGCAGCAGCAACCTCTCTGCTCAGGCCACAAATGACAGGTTCATTATCCTTTCTTTAGAAACTGATAAATTGGTTCAGACTTTGGGATGGCTTTTACATACCACCAAAATAAAAATAAAAAAAAATAAGAGAAAAGGAAGAGAATTAGAAGGGAAGGAATAAAGAAAGTGGATATCTTGTGAGATATTTAAAGCTTTGGAGAAAATTCAGAGGGACAGACTAGTCTGCTGCTGTCATCTTGGTTCTACCAGACTTTGGGCAATTTCAGAAGCAAATATTTTGGGAGTTTTTTTTAACTCTCTCCATGTCTGTCTGGTAGATTTGTCCAGCACGTTATTTCCCTTTGTAAAGGATGTAAATTAGTGATGTCTTATTTAATAATGCAGATTTATATCAGATAAATACCTAAATATATAATCATAGTTTGGTCTCAGGATAAGGGGTTCCAGCACTGGTGAGGAAGCCCCTCAGCTGGGCTGTGGATCCTGCCACCTTTTTGGGGGGCAGAAGCCAATTCCTACATGACCCTTCTCAGGCCTTTCCATGTTTTCCAACAGAGAAATGATTTTTGCGTGAATGGATCTCCATCCCTGATCCATCTCCCTCCTCTCCATCCCTGATCCATCTCCCTCCATCTCCATCCCTGATCCATCTCCCTCCATCTCCATCCCTGCCTGGCTGAGCAGAGCCAAAGGGCCCTGGTGGTGTCTGTCCCTCCAACACTGGGCTCTGCCCCAGGATTATCCCCAGTCAGCCTGGGCTTCTTCTTCCCCACTGCAAACCCACTTTAAAGCCCTTTCCACGAGCTCTGCCCCTTCCTGCTCCCAATTAAAGCCTCAGCAACTCTGCTGAGTTAAACTCTCGGAGCTAAAAGGCAAGTGGTGAGAAGATGCTTAAAAACACAGACAAGGTTTCTGAATTAACTTTAAGCCTCACATTAGTCCCTCTAAAGCAACAGCAGGATTATTCCAATGCTGATTTTCTCAGCTGATGGAGTGTTTAATTGGACTGAACCTGCTGGATAAACATCTACGTGGACATCCCTGAGACAACTCAAAGGGAAACAAACTGGCAGTGGAAACAGTTCCTTTTCAGCAGATTTTACTATAGGTGGTTATAAATTATTCCTCCTTCTGCATAAATGATGGGGAAACATGGTAATCAAAGCCATGGCAATTAATAACTTGGCACTTCCATGGTGTCAGGGAGGAACATTATTGCTCTGAGAGGCAGAAAACTACATTTGTGTAAACAACACAGCCTCTTCTTGTTCTTCCAGAAGTCACCTCACCCTCAGGATATGGATATGAAGGGGTGGCTGCCCATGGGATGGAACTCGGGGAGGGGAGGGTTGGAGAGGAAGAAGCAGCATCTGACTGAGAGCAAATATTTGCCTGGTGTGGCACCCTAATAATCTGGCCATTTTTAATATCACAAATGAGAAATCAAAACCCGCAGCACTGTTTAATCAACATGTTTGAGCACAAGCAAGGAACATTTCTACACAAACCTGAGAGAACCAAATAAAGTTTATGGACATAACCCTAATTAATTTAGTGTGTTTGGATTCCTGTCCTCCAGTCTCTGCTGAGCAAACTGCAGCAGCTGCAGCTGGATTGCAATGAGGAGCCAGGCGTGCCCAACGCTCTGTGCATCTCAGTTTGCAAATATTTGAGGCTCCTGCGTGGGAAGGTTGACACAGCATTGCAATCAATTAAACAAACAAGCTCCAAGGGCACCACTGACTGGGAGCACAATGCTCCAGCAAATCCGGCCACTGAAGGCAATGTGCACAGAAATATGAATTATTTTTTATTTTAATCCTTTTGCCATCAAGGAATCCACCATCACGCTCCACTTCAGCACAGGGAAAGCTGAGGGCTTGATTTATTCATGGCAAAATCCAACAGGCATCACAAATGGGGAAGAAATTAAAGGACATGCTGGTTTGGAAATCACTCGGGCAGCTCTGGGAGCTGCTGGGCCAGCTGGAGACGAGCTGGGGTAAGGATGTGCCAAAATTTCCTTGTGTTCCTGAACCAATATCCAGATGACTGAATGCCAGATACTTTTCACTCAAAAAAACCCAAGCTAAATTCAGGTTTTGCTGGCCTGAAATATTGGCCTGAATTTCCTGCATTAATGAAAAGGCAGGGGTGGCCACTTCTTTTTTACTGCAGCGTGTTATGAGCCCACGGTGCTACAGAAAGCCAGGGCGTGCAGCCACAGCCCTGGGGACTCACTTGGGGTCCCAGAACAGCTCCCAGTGTGGTCACAACACCCTGCCCGGTGACACCCACCCAACAGACAAGGCAGGGAGCAGCTCAGGATGCAGCGCTTTGCTCTGCAACAGGAGTAGGAAGAGTTCAGTGAGCAAGAAGCAAACCTCAGGGCAATATTTTGAGCCAGAAGAGCCTGAAAAGTGGCCAAGTCCTGAGTTCCCAGCAGTGCATGGAAGGATGGAAAGGATGGCCATGGATGTGGAAAGCTTGGCCATGGATGGGGGAAGGATGGAAAAATAGCCATGGATGGGGGAAGGATGGAAGGATGGTCATGGATGGGGGAAGGATGGAAGGATGGCCATGGATGGGGAAAGGATGGAAGGATGGCCATGGATGGGGAAAGGATGGAAGGCTGGCCATGGATGGGGGAAGGATGGAAGGATGGTCATGGATGGGGGAAGGATGGAAGGATGGCCATGGATGGGGGAAGGATGGAAGGATGGCCATGGATGGGGAAAGC
>JAWWEU010000058.1:2859465-2901050 GCA_035583155.1 Acropternis orthonyx
CTATTTCTCCCCCCCCCCCCCCCCCCCATTTTCTTTTCATCCTGGCTGAGGATGTGTCCTACTTTCTTGTTTAGAAGATGATATGCTTGCATTATGCATACTAAATATAGATTTTATTTCTTTTTTTTTTTTTAAAGCAGGTTGACGTGGTCGTCAAACGAAATGTATTCAGAGCTCGTTTGCTGCCCCGAGGGAGCTGTGCTTAAAGGATTGCATTCCAGGGGAGGGCTAAAACATGATGAGCTGATGTGGAGCACAACAATTCACTGTGTGTTGTGTTTTACAGCTCAAAGGGAAGCGAAGAGATGTGCTTTTGTTGTCATTTGGGACTGGCAGGGCCTTGAGGAGAGGAAGGAGCAGAGGGTGTTGCCTACAGAGGACACTGAAAATCTCACATGGACTAAGTGGCCTTTTAAAATCTCCCTTCCAAGACACCCATATCCATCATACATTGAGTTCAGTCCTACAGAAACAGGGAGGACTGTAAGGAATTCCATAGCCCAGCTCTGTGCTCAAGGCAGGATCAGGGAATTACCCCCTCTGCTCTCAGGGGTGTGGGAATTACCCCTCTGTGCTCTCAGGAGTGTGAGAATTAGCCCCTGTCCTCTCAGGGATGTGGGAATTACCCCCCTCTTTTCTCCACCTACTTTACCAGCCCTAACTACGCCAAGTGCCTCCCCAAACCCACCTCTGACACTCCTCTGCTGAGGCTTTAACAGTTTCTTATTATTTCCACCCCTGAGACAGTGGAGAGAAAAGAGAGTTACTGGCCCTGAGTGTTTTGTGACTGTGGCTGTGATTTCCAGCTTGAAGGTGAATCCCAACATCCTGAGTTACAGCCCTGCCTTTGGAATTAAATTATCTAAAAAAATAGAAGGTGAAAAGATGCACAAATACAACAGAACACAGTCCTTGCATTAGGAAGCTTCATAAACCCCTTTTAAAGGAAGAATTCCCCACTGCTTCCAACCCCAGGGAGGAAGGGGCAGCTCTGTGGGTGCTCAGTGCCCCCAACCCCTCTGGACAGGTATTTTCCAGCTCAATCACAGCACCCTAAAGGTGGGCAAACATCATGCAGAGAATTAAAGGTGCAAATTGAGGTCCAGGGGAGAGGAGTGATGTGTCCAAACCCACAGGGCTGACTGGCAGAGTCCTGTCCTACCCCAAAGCTCCATGTCTCATGGCTAAAGGGAATTAAACAACAATCTAATGGGAAATTCCCATTTTTTAAAAGAAGCCTTGCTACTTTTCATTCAAAGGCTTTGCTTTTGGGGTTGTCTCTGTTTAAAATTCCACAGCCAAATTTATCTGATGTTCAACACCATTGATTTCAATGGACTTACAGCAGGATAAAGATGGAAACACTCACTTATCATATCCCCCCTGTAATTTTTGCTCCATCAGGTAAAGCCCTGCTTAGCAGCCAGGATATAGGGAATTGTTCCAGCCATGTCCTTGTGACATTTCATTAAGCTGGTCTTTTAAAGCTTATCATTAGAGGGACTCAACTCTTGTTGGAAGGACTTAATTGCATCCTATTTTCCCTGACTGAAGATGCATTTGAGAAGTCAGTTTGCATTTTGATTTTTTTCTTTAGTTTCTCAAGGTCTTTGTGCTGCAGAGAATTTTAAGTTCCTCCGTCTGCTTCTTCCCCTCTTCACCTGGCGTCTGCAGAGCTCCTGCTACTCATAACTGATAATATTCCTATTCCTGCCCAGTTTCTAAGTGGAATGCAGACCACAGCCACTGGAGCTTGCCTGGGAAACACCTCTGCTTGAGGAATTTAAGCAATGATTTGTTAGTTCCAGGTGCTTAAACCTGGCTTTCTTTGGGACAAACAAGCCTGAGAGCTTTCTCTCAGAAGGTGATGGATTTTCACACAAGGACATGTAAGAGGAGAATCAGGCCCCTTGTTTGTTTTTTATAACCTCTGCTCTCCAGAAGGCAATTCCTTAATCCTGTCTGGGACCAAGAAAAGTGTTATTTAAGGCTCCTGGCTGAGCTCTGCACTTTGACACAAACCTTGACTATTTATTCCCAGACATTGAAATATTGGAAGTACAGAGACACACCCTCAGCACAGGCAGTGGGAAGGGTCTGGGTGCTCCCTGCACTGCTGACATCACTCATCACAACATAAATCCTTCCTTCCAAGCATATTATGTTTTTCCTGCAGAAAATAACCCCAGTTCTCCATCTCTAATCAGGAATGATCATCAGTGCGCTGCTATTACTGGTGGTCCTTAGTGACGACTCATGGAAAAGAGAGTTTGGGGGGATTTTTTGTCTTTCAGTGTTTGAGTTTGGGTGTGGGGCTGTGACCCTGCTGGTGTTGGTTTGACCTCAGGCTGTCCCCATGCTCAGTGCCAGCCTTAAGGAGCTCAGGCTTTCAGCATTCCCTGTTTCCAGAGCTCCTCAGGGCTCTGACAAGACCAGGAAGCTCAGGCCCTGCAGCTCAGCCACCCCTGGGGCACATCTGCACTGCAGCTGGCAGAACCAACTCGCACAAACCATAAGAAAACACCCTCCTGGCTAACTTACCCACCAAGGAATATTTTCACTTGGACTGTCACAAAGTCTCCACAGAGCCCTTGAAATCCATTCAGCAAAACTTTACTACCACGAGTACCCCACACAGGGGGAAAAAATTCCCTGAAACAGTGTCATACAAAACCAGGGTCACAATTCCTTGTGGCAGGACAGCCCGACCTGTGTGTCTTACCCTCCAGCACCTGAGCAACTTTGCCCAAATCCCTGTGCCTTGCCCTGGAGGAGCCCCTGCACCACTTCCTTTCATTGTGCTGTAATTTAAAAACCTATCTATGTACCCAGACACTTCTGAAGGTTTCTGTGAGCTGCTCCTCCAGAAGGTGAACTGGCGCCCGAGGCTCTCTTGGAATTAGAAAAGCAAAGGGCAAAGCTGGTTATTTTGTGCAGAAAAGCTGCCAGCACTCACAGGCAGCACAGAGTGAGAGAAAACTCATCAGCAGGAGAAATTCTGGGCCCTTATGGCTGGATCCTGCTCCTGGCACAAAATGGGTTTGGGCAGACCCAACTGGGGTCATTCCATTAGCACATGGTGAGAGCAGGAGCAGGAGCAGCCCCTCACTCATCTGGGGCTTTTTGCCTCCATTAAGGTCCCCAATTAGCTCTGCTTTGTGCACGTTGAGAGATCAAATCACACTGCAGCAGGCTGGAATCAAACCTTAACTCCTCCAGCTCTGAAATGACACAAATAACCCCAGAATATCCCACTCCCGAGGGGTCTGAGTGGGTTCAGTGCTGTGCTCTATCTGTGCTGCGTAAAATTCTGCACAGACTGAAAGGAAACGAGCAGCCCTGTGGAACTGGTCTTTGCTGGAGTTCCTGTGGCCAGGCCCTTTGCACGGAGGGGACTTGCTTTGTGTGGAGGAACCTGAGCAGAGCCAGGTCTGAACGGCTTCACAGCCACTAAAAATGGGAGCAATTACTGCCCCCTGCTCACCCCTGGTCTGGGTGGGGTCACAAAGCCTTTCAGCTCCTTCCCAGAGCCACTAAAATAAGCCAGGAAATAGGGAAGGGTGGAGGTGTTGCCTCTGGAGAGATTTAGAGGGGATGGAAGTGGGGAGAGGGAGGGGGTGCAGACAGCGGTACAGGGTGACACACGCCAGTCCTGTGACTCGTGATCCTCGGCTCTCCCCCTGACATGTGGGAGTAACTTTGGGGGCTTTCTGCAGCATTCTCTTCCACGCACCTGCAGCGAAGGTGATGATTCCCCCACAATAAAGGGCTGCCACATCACCCCTGCCACCCCCACCTCTAGCTGGGACCACCAGAGACATTGGGAAGATGCTTTGGCATCAGGACCTCAAGCTCTGGGTGTGCAGGAGAGGGAAGATCCCTTCCAGTCACAGCAGGCACAGAGAGCACTGTGTGTGTGTGTGTGCTCTTCCCTCCAGCACTGCAAGAACGTGAAGCTTTGCTGAGTCAAACCCTCTCTAAATAAATAAAACTCTGAGCCTGTTCAAAAATAACAGAAACAAAATGTTCTTGTGCCTCGGTTCTCCCCCCTTGCATATTCAATTCCAAGAGCGGTGTGATGAGGCTCCCAGCCTGAGCCTGGAGAACAACACTCCAAATGCTTCTCCCTGCAATTCCGGGTGGTTTGATGTTTACCTCGGGCACACTTTCAGCTTTATGCAATTTTAATTAATCCTTTATGATCTGCAGTGAGAAATAAGCCAGGGAGCAGCATTCCTGCTGTCATGCTCCCAGCCTTGTGGGCAGGACCAAGGGGGTCACACTCCCTTTATTCTCACCTACACAGACCCCAGCGTGGCCCTTCTGAGACACTGCTGTGTTTGCCACCCCAAAGGTTTCTGTGAGAACCTCGGCCGGGAAGGTTTTCCCTTTCACTGCTGCAAAATCAGTGGTTAAGGCTCAGTGGGGATTTCTTGGCTTTAAGTCACAGAAACAACACTGGTGAGAGCCTGTAGTGAGGTTACTACTAACACAGCAATAAATAAAAGTATTTATTGGAAACACACAACCTGGGGGAACTCTCAGTGTGTGAGATTGATAATCAGGCACGGGCTGTTCAGAAGAATTACTTGTGCAATCTCACTTGAGTGGCTTTCTAAGGAAAATTAAAAGAGAAAAACTGTAAATGTATTGAGAGGAGAGAGAATATGAAATCAGCCTTGTGCTGCTGTTTTCCTTTCTCCCAGTGACTTCAAGTGCAACCTTGAGGGTACTGTTACTCTTTGAGATGCTGTGGCTCAGTTCATGAAATGAACCTGCCAAAGTTATCATAATGTAACTTATTTAGCTCATTTCTTCAATAATTTGCCCAATGTACGTTGAAAGGCTCCAGTGGAACCTGTTTGGTGCCAGGTTTGATTTGTGGAAATGCCACCAAACAGGAGGGGAGCTGCCTGTTGGACCTTCCTGCCTATGGACCTTCTGGCTCCAATAATTCATGGGATGGACTGTCAGCTGAGTTGTATTGGCTTGGGCAAACCCAGTTACGGACTGAGGAGCTGCTGGGGTTTTTTTGTGTATATTTGGATTTCAGGGCACAGTTTGTACCGGTGGCCAACGTGGGGTGAACAATAGTTCACAGGCAGGAAGATAAGAGGATTAATAGAGCAAAAAATAACAGCATTCATGGTTATCTAAAGGTCAAGGAGAGCTATAAATTGCATTCACTTGGGGAAAAGGACAAGCACTCTAAAATAAAAAGGCAAATCCTTAAAATGCAGAGCAACGTTAGCTTAAGCAAGGCTAATTTTTGTAATAATGCAAGGTTCATAATTGTGTCATATTATTATGCTCTATTATAGTCAAATTTTAAAATAACTCCAGATTTTTCACGGTAAATCAAGCTGGGCCAGGCATTAGTTCCTATCCTCTGACTACACTTATGAACTGAAACCCACTGTACTGGTCCTGTCAGCTGGGATTTACTGGACAGCTGGAGACAGGCAGGATGGTTCCTCTCACAGGCTGGAGCTGATGGCACCACATGGATTTGATTGCCACTTCCCCAGGAAGAAACTGAATTTCCACAGCATATGCAGACTTTAAAATAACCCGGTAGGTGTTTCACATCAAAAATGGCTGAAAATTCCCCAAATAAAGTGACCCCTGAATGTCAGTGGATCCTGACACACACACACAGAGTCTCTGCCCGTCTCTCACTCATCTTTCTCTGTTTGCACAGAACATTAAGAATCAGATGGGGCTTTTTTCCCACTTTACTTTGCTGAAGGTCCCTTCAGGTAACTGGGAGTCAGGCCCAAAGGGGAGGAGATGGTGCTGATGTTTCCTCTCCGCGGGAAGACAGTGCTGAGTTTGTCACCCTGAATCCAGGGGCTGATCCATCACTGCCTGCCTGGCCCCTGGCACTGCTCCCTCCTGCTGGGCACCTGCCAGCCCCAATAATCTCACTCTTCCACTCAGGAGATCTCCTCCCTTGCAGTCTTAATCAGATTATTATTCTCTTATTGTTCACTCTTTGGCCCACAGTCCTGAATATAATTTATCTGGAGGTAAGAGAGGCACAGATAGGACAGAAATGCGCTGCTCCTGAGCCCAGGGGATGCTTTAACATTCAGGGAAGATAATCAAAATTTTTAAAAGGCTACATTTTGTTTTCTTTTAAAATCCATATTTTGTCTTTGGCTTTTCAACCGTTTCTCCATGTGGCAGTGATTTTTGCATAAATCAGTGCATGATTTCTGCATTAAATAGACACCCCCTGCAAGCCACGAGCAGATGCCACAGCTGATGGTACAGAGAAAACAGGAGGGAATTCCTGATTAATTACAAATGGAGCTGCTTTGGTCAGCTACAAATACCCAGTGAAAAATCACAGGCCGTGTAAATAACCCTCAGCATGTCTTTCAAAATGCTGGGGCTGCAGGTTCTGCTGTGGCTGTACCAAGGGGGAGTAGAAACAGCAAAGACTAAAATCCAGTGTTTCTTCTCTGAACCACCAACACGAGTGAAAGTGGACATGGGATTACAGGAATTCACCGGCCAGGACTGTCATATTCACAAAATGCATTTATTAGAGGCTGCATGGGGCCAAATGCTGAATAAATTCAATCATGTGCCCACTAAATGCGTTAGTGCTGCCCAGCTATGATCTTGATAGATCGTGGTAGTTGCCCTTAAGCAATTAGTGCCAGGGCAATCGCTCAGATTCAACTGGAACAAAGCGCTGGCACTTGGTAATTGGTTTATTCTAATGAGAGAAAGAATTTCTGAAGAGGATATGGGCAGTCAAAGCTGGAAAACACAATTTGTGGAGCAGTGACAAAAATAAACAGATTTTCAACAAGGCATGCGAGGTCAGTTCCCAATTACTTTGGTTTAGAGGCCTCACAACAAGCCCACACTGGGGTGATCGTGCTCAGGACTGGGGGAATGTGCTCAAGGATAGGGATGATGTGCTCAGGACTGAGGGGATGTGCTCAGGATTAAAGGGATGTGCTCAGGATTGGGAGGATGTGCTCAGGATTGGGATGATGTGCTCAGGATTGGGAGGATGTGCTCAGGATTGGGATGATGTGCTCAGGAATAAAGGGATGTGCTCAGGATTGGGATGATGTGCTCAGGATTGGGATGATGTGCTCAGGATTGAGAGGATGTGCTCAGGATTGAGAGGATGTGCTCAGGATTGAGAGGATGTGCTCAGGATTGGGATGATGTGCTCAGGATTGAGAGGATGTGCTCAGGATTGAGAGGATGTGCTCAGGATCGGGATGATGTGCTCAGGATTGAGAGGATGTGCTCAGGATTGGGAGGATGTGCTCAGGATTGAGGGGATGTCCTCAGCACTGAGCTGTCTCCCCAGCACTTTAGAATAGAGTTATTCTCCCACCTTTCTGTGAACCACAATTGCAACAAGTCCTTCCCAACCTCCCTTTTTAGCTTCATTGAATAATGAATCAGGATGAAAATGAACGTCTAAGAGCAAACTGAGTTCTGCTTCCATACCACCTGGAGGCTGTGTGATGACTGACCCCAAGCAGCCCCCGGAACTGCTCATGGCAGGAGAAACTCCAGATGGACTGAGATGCCCAGCCAGGTTAAAATTTCACCCCTGTCACAAAAACAGGGCAAGAAAAAAAAAATAAAAATCCTTGTTTCATCCAGGTCTCACTTTCCTTTTCCTTCACATGTTGTGCCTGTGCTGAGGGTGTAAAACCCCACCAGCTCAGAACATCATCTCCCAGCAGGGACAGTTCCCACCCCACAGCCTGGCCTGGACTCACTGGACACTCAGCACAGGAGAAGGTTATTCTGACGTGCACAAGTCCCTGCTTTGGCTGGGCACAAATAATTGAATTATACATCTGATTAGATCAGGAAATAGGAAAGTCTTGGGCTGTGCAGCTCTCCCTGCTCAGCACCTGAACCCGAGCTCAGCACTCACCTCGCAGCTGCAGCACAGCAATTAGTTCCAGCAAAACTGTATTTGCTTATAGAACTAATTAGAGATCAAGAAAGTGGCTCACTTTTGATAATTACATGGTTGTGTCCCATCTATCAGCCACAGTTAAATTGTTGTTATATTAATGTAAAGCTTATAATCATGGCTGTTCTAAATTGAATAAATGTTCCTGCCAATTCTCTAATGCAATAAATTTACATAAAAGCCTCTGGAACTAAAATTGAAATGATATACATCTTTCCAAGGGTTTAATTTAAAACAAAGCTAAATAATAGAGAAATTACAGATCTTCTTTCTTTTCTCTTTACATTCTTATTTTACTAAAGTTAATGGCCAAATAATCATTGAAATGTGCCTAAACCGGAGTTATTCAGGATTGTTATACCAAGAGCTCATTTACATATACAGCCATTCATTATTCAAGACATTAATATTTTAAACAGCCTGTTCCCAAACCAAGGGAGACTCCAGATGATGGTGCAGGAGGTCAGAGGGAGCTCTATTCCCTCAGTCATCTGCATGGAAATCACACTCATCTGTTTATTTGGGCATTTGCATTTTGTGTGGAGCACAGAAGCTGCTGATCCAGACAAACCTGACCGAGGCTCTCCTGCTAAAGAAAGAACTGTGTTTACTCATCTATAAACCTGCCACAGATCAAATGTAAACCAGCTACACTTTGCTTTTCCAAACAGGTAACGTCGTGAATCACAAAGCCAAGCTCAGGAATGGTGTGAAAACACACGTGCTGGCAAATTCGTGGTGGTTGTTCAAAGGGAACTTGTTTAAAGATGTGACAACTGTTCTCCATGCAAACACCTCCTTACACTCCAGAGCCTGGGAGTTAAAAAAAGGGCTAAAAAGTTCTGTACTTCCCAGTGTGCCCCCGTGAAAGGATTAGTCAGAACAGCACTGGTGGGTAATTTCCTCCCTCATGCTAAAACCCACTTGACACACAGCCCTTTCTACTCTACAGCACTTTTTTTTTCCTGCTCTACTCTGATTTCTGTGACTTTATTTTACTCCAGCTGAGCTTACTCACTTGTGGAAGCTGTTTTGTCTTGGAGCAAAGCTCCCCCCTTGCACCCACCTTATTCCAGCAAACAGAGTGGCAGGAGAGGGAGAAGGTGACTCAAAACTCCCTCCTCTCCTTCCACTGTCTCTAAATTATTATGCCCAGCAACCTTTGGGCTCTCTCCTCTTTCCCCTGTAACAGCCTTATCCAAGGAGGCAGTGGCTGGGAATGTGCAGAGCTCAGTAACTCAGAGCAGCTCACGTTGTGCTTCAATCTGTGGTAGCTCCACAAACAGCACCAAAAGCACACTCAAATCACTCCCCTCTTAAGTGTTCGTTCCTGACATTTGGATTTTTACCATGGTTGGGCACTTAACAGTAAGTTCTGCCAAAAAAGAAACACATGCATGTGTGGAAATATTTATGCATATATTATTCATGCCTCTACATCAGGCATTTACATTTTGCAGCAGAATTACAGCCAGTCACTGCAACAAATGGCTTTTCCTGGGAAGAACGGCCCTGGACAGGTGGCACTTTTATTATTCTGTCCATTAAACAGAGTGAAGTGGCAGAGCAGAAGTGAGACTGCCAGGGACACAAGACTAAAAAAGGCATAAAGGTCCATTCCAAGATTTAAGAGAATCACCCTGTAAAACGAGGCAGGACTGTTGTCACCAAGCCAGGGCTTGGTTGATCGGGTCACTCACAGCTCCAGTGCCACAAAATCAGGGCCAGGTAGCACAACACGCTCCAGAAAACCAGAACCAACTTGTGCTCCCCCATTTTCCGGGGAGTTTTTCCCTACTTTAATAAACCTGGTGACAAAGTTGTGTGTGAGGAACTCAGTGCTGGCAGAGAGAGCTGTGTCAGGGCAGGCTGTCACCTGGCTTTGCGTAGAGCACATTTCAGAGCCCTGGGTGTTCACCACGGCCATTCAGCCCATGGCTGGGCCAAGACGGGATTTAACAACTTATCATATGGATTTCAATGTCTGTCAGGCTCTGGGAGTTGCAGGTGAGTTATTACTTCCTTGTCTGAATTAATTAATTACTGCTGATATTACTGTGATTTTAGATTGTTCATTTCCTTCACCTTCCTCATTCTTGTGTCCTCAGATTCTACTCTGCTCTATATGAAAATATAATAAATTTATTCTATTGTAAAGATCAAAACTGGGCATGTATCCACTCAGAGAGAGTTTTCTATGAATATATTGTACCACAATCTCCCACCTACAGTACTTATATTTTCATTTCTGAATCAGAGAAAGGCCTACAATTCTCTTTAAAGGCATTTCCTCTCTAGCTATTCAAAATCATTAATAATTTCTACTATTAAACGATGCAGAGAGCAGCAGGAGACATTGTAGGGACTGGATCTCCTGCCCAGAAAAGTCTTTGGAATTACACTGATATGAGACTAGCCTAGGATGAATCCAGACATTTTTATTTAAATGCCTCCCTTCACGTCCCCCCCCCAGACTACCTTATATCATATTTTTGAGTCCAGCTCCTGAGCAACCCAGGAGATGTCACAGAGCTTGGGGGTGGTCACAGCTCAGGCAGGGGGGGTTGGGGGTGGAGGGTTGGATCTTGCGTCTCTTCCACACTCACGTAACACACAACACATCCTTTGGTGTAATTCCTGACCTCCAGCTCCTCACAGACCACACACACACACACACACTAATTCATCCTGGTGCCAGTGCCTGTGACAGAAAGGGCACTGAATTGACGGCTGTCACCCCTGGTGTCCCACGGGAAAAATGTGTGCCACGGGGCCCTGCCTTGTGTCTGCAGCCAATTACAGCCCCATCAGCCCTTCCTGCGGCTCCCCAAACCCCCCGAGCCCCAGCAGAGCATGACCAGGAGCATCTGGACATCCTTTATCCCCTGTTCCTTCATCCCCCAGGGCAGCACCAGACACCACCTACACCAGACACGCCGCAGCCCTTTGGTTAGCGCAGAGGGTTGGCTGAGCTGGACTCACAAGGTAATCTCTTCCCACTGCTTTGTTCTGGCTGGATTTATGGAGTGTTTTCATTCTGCTTGTTGATCCTTCTCAGTGCTGAGAATGTTACCAGCCCTGCCCTGCCAGCAGCTCCTTCCTCGTGAGAGGAGGGGAGAAAATCTCTTAAACCAGCCAGAGTAGTTCCAGAGGAACCGGATAAAACTCCAGTGCCAAGCCCTGCCAGATAATCCTCCCCGAGATGGTGGTA
Source organism: Acropternis orthonyx (assembly GCA_035583155.1). Classification (NCBI taxonomy): domain Eukaryota; kingdom Metazoa; phylum Chordata; class Aves; order Passeriformes; family Rhinocryptidae; genus Acropternis; species Acropternis orthonyx. Next base: position 2,870,640 of record JAWWEU010000058.1, read on the forward strand.
TTTAATTTCTACACTCCAGCTACACAACTGCTCCCTCCTGAATGACATCACCAACCACTGTCAGGTTTTAAGACTTTGGGTGACATTTATGTCTCTTTTTTCATGGTCTGGCACAGTTGTTCAAGGAGAGAAGTTGACTCAAGAGATGGAGGGCAAATAGATCTGAGTTTAACTTCTCTGATTTTCCCTGCATTTATTACCTTGCCATTCAGCATGGGGACGGTCAGCACATAATTTATGGTGTCGTGCTCATCAAAAGGAGTTTGTACTAATGCCATAAAGAGCTCAGAGGACCAGAAGCTCTAATAAAATGAGAATTAACAACAGAGCAGAATAAGGAGGGGAGGGAGAAGAAGAGACAGTCATTAAATCAGTAACACCAAGGTCTGGCTGAGATGTGCTCCAGTCAATAATTCCATAAAGTTTTATTCTGGCTGCAGTGTGGGAAATGTCACCACCTTGGTGCAGGTGAAGGGAGAACCCAGCAGGAGTGATGGATTCCCAGGAACAGGGGCTGGTTCTGTGATCCAGAACTCAGGGGACAGGGCTCAGAGTGGGAGGTGAGAGCTGGTGGGACAGCAAGGCAAGCAAACAGGGCTCTGCCAGTGCCAGCCTGGGGATTTCATCCCCTGGCCCTAAAAACAAGACCAACACTTGCCTGGGCACAAAACTTGGGAAGGGAAAGCAGTTCCTGAAAACAGGTGTCACAAATGACATAGTTTGTATTAAATACAGTAAATAAATGCACAATGTAGGATGTCAGAGTCCTGCCCCATCCGTTCTGGCAAATCAACATCCAGCCCTTTCCTCCTAATCCTGCCCTGTTACTGGGGCTGTCAGATCCCTGGATTCTGCAGTGTGGGATTTGGGATGGCAGCATTTCCCCTGGGCTGCAGGGCTCACTGACAGCACCTTAGCAGCTGATGAACTGCAGTGACTTCCTCAGAAAACAGGAATTATCAAATGCATCATCACATCCCTTTCTCTGAGCTACCTGTTCCCTCCGTTTGTTGTGTAATTTATAATTTTACCTGGTGAGAGCTCAGAGACAGCCTGGTTTAATTGGAGATTGGACAGACAAGTGTCTGCAGGTACAAATGAACCTGTTGGCTCCCTCCCCCCTCCCAGCTCCAAATCCTGCACAACTCTGAAAGATTTGTGGCTGAACAAATCAAGCGAGAAAAAAAAAATCTCTGAACAAGTTTGGAGTAACTCAGAGCTACTTGACTTTCTGGATCTGTATTTCAGAATTTGTCCTTAAAGCACTGATGAAAACTTAAACCCTCAAATCCCCTGGATTTTTCCATACCTGTGCAACTGATATAATCAAAGTGCTGTAGCTGGACATGTCAGCTTGAGCCAAAGGGGCAGTAGGTATGTACAGACCAGACACTGTGTTACTCCAGCCTTGGCAAGGATGCCCATGCATTCCTAGAATAGAACTAAGGCTGATAATAACACAAATCACATCCCTGAATACACACCAGTAAGTCAAATGGTCCTTCATTTCAGTTCCATTTCAGCTAGCGAGGTGTTGAAAGTTAAATTAGCAATGGCTTTAACCAAATATTACTGCTGTTGTTTCCCTGCAAACAGCAGAGACAGGGAAACATGGAAGGAGAAAGAAAGCTTCCCATGTTTTATTTTCTATACCCCAGAAAATGATAGCACAGCTAATGAAATGAGGGTGTCCTACACGAGCTCCAACAGTGTATAAATCATGAATTATACATCAGGCAAAAATGAGAAACTGCAATAGAATCAAACCTATATGGAAATAAATAAAACATAACAGCAGAGCTGCAATCATGTTTGCTCTGTTGATAAAACTCTGTTTGTGTTTGCAGGAGGAGGAGGGAGGAACTTCCCCAGTAAATGATTGTAAAAGCATTAATAATAATAAGACCTACATGGCAAGACAGGAGAAAGAGTAATTAGCAAATGAACGTCGGGTTCAGGGAAGCTGTTTAGGGGGAGAACCTGAAGAGCAAAAGTGACAAGAGCTGTAAAAGGTGTCATGACTGGATGTTTGGGCTGGATGGGAATGCACTCCCTGCCTGGCTGGGCACGGCTCTCACACTCCGATACTCGAATTCTGCACGTGGGATAGTCCTGTCTGAGGAAATGAGAGGGGACTCAGGAACTGGGGGTGATCTCAGTTCTAATCTTGGCTACCAGGGGGCTAAAGCCTGGCTTTACCTTCCCCAGGGGGTTGTTTTGACAGCTGGTTGGGATGAGCCTCTGTAGGGTAAAACTGGCAGGTGAAGAGGGGTGAGGAAGGAAAGAGGTGGTTCCATGTTTGTGCCATTCCACCAGGTAAAGAGGAGGAATTGAAAAAGGGAGAAGGTGATTCCATGTTTGTGCCATTCCACCAGGTAAAGAGGAGGAATTAAAAAAGGGAGAAGGTGATTCCATGTTTGTGCCATTCCACCAGGTAAAGAGGAGGAATTGAAAAAGGGAGAAGGTGATTCCATGTTTGTGCCATTCCACCAGGTAAAGAGGAGGAATTAAAAAAGGGAGAAGGTGGCTCCACGGTTGTGCCACTCAGCTGGAATCTGCAGCAGATTCCTGGTGGGATCTCTGGTAAACAGCCCAGTCTCCTTTCTCCAGGAACTGCTCCACACCTTCTCCTCACACACTCGGTTACCCTTTGCTGGAATCAAACCCCACCCAAACTGGCAGCTCTGGCGGGGTTGGATCCTCAGCCAAGCTCAGCAGAACTCAAGTCCCAAGGTGGCATCAAGTGTGTTTAATGGAACTCCAAAGAAAACACTCAAGGACAAAGACTCCACTTCAGCAGTCCCTGTAATGATCCCTGTGTTTCAAAGGAAATCTCTTACCCCTAAGATTACTATTAACATTTTATGCAAATTGGATGCATCTCTCCTTTTTTTTTTAGGACTCAGAATAATCTATGCATATCTTTATATTACTTCTCAGAGCCATTAGCCAAGATGAGTTCATATTTTTATTCCCTTTGCACACTGAGCACATTTCATTTCTTTGGGGTGGCAGCTTTTATTATTTAAGTCAGCAAAACCTGATGAATCCCATTACCTGCTCCCTCTGCTTTCTCTGTTCCAACCACACATGATTTATGAGCCAAAATCAAGGTTTGGATTGCTAAGAGTGGCACGGTTTGCTCTCACCTTCTTTGCATTTTCGAACAAAATTCAAAATAACTGATGAAAATTACTCATATTATTAAAGCAACAACAAGTATCTTATCCAACCTATTCACCAAAATGTGCTGTTCTATTGACTTTAAAGTTTTAGCTCATCAAAGACGATCTGGCTTTTTACAACCCAGTTAAGGGATGACTTGATAACACTCTTGAAGTACCAACGTGGAGCACAGAAATATCACAGCAGTCGAAAAAGACACAAGAAGTAAAACCTAAATGGTGAAGTCAGATAAATTCAGATGAAAAATATAACTTGATTCCTTTTTTCTTGTTTTTAATGGAGATATTTAATCTTTGGCACTTTGTGCCAGCACTGCCGGGGAGTTCTGAGCACAGATAACACACATAAATTTAGGAAATTCTGTAGATTTTTAGTTACAGGGGTACCTCTGGCTTTAAAAATCCATGGGGCTGTTTTATTGAGCTATTAAATCTGAATTCCCAGTGTCCCAGTCCTTTCCTAGGACCCGGTGCAGCCTCACAGGCAGTGTGGGAGGGGGTTTGTCCCCCAGCCAACACGAGCCAGTTCCATGCTGTGCTTCAGTTCTCCTTCCCAGGAATTCAGGCCTTCCCTTCCACTATTTCCCAGGGTTTTAGGGACTGGGATGCTCTCACTGAGGGCACTCCCCCCCTGCTGCACTCCTGGCCTTGCTCCTCATGTGCAGGTCCCACCCCAGCAACAAAGGCCACAAGGAATGGACGGATTCACTCTACGTGTGGCTGCAGAAACAGCCAATTAAAAAGCTAAAATCTGATTTTTCACTTCCCTCATCTGTGAAGAGCTGCAGCTTTCACTGCAGCTGCACACAAACCCGGATGATCCAAGCTCCAAGGAAAAGTCAGGAAAAGGCACTCCGGGGTCGGAGCAGCAGCACCAGCATCAGCTGCCCTTCAGTGGAGCCTCTGCAAGTCCTGCAGAACCCCCTATAAATATTCACAAGTTGGTGCAGCAGCAGGAAAGAGCCTTTAATTTAATTCTGAGCCTGCAACAGGGCGAGCTCTGCAGAGATGCTGGAAGGGAAGGGCTCTCCTGGCTCCCAGATCCTGGTCTGGGGAGCAGCATCCCGCTGGAGCCTCCCTCAAACAGCGCCGAGGGATGAGCACAGGCCTGGCACTTCCACTCACAGACTTCCAGCAGGATGATGGGATTTGGGAGCTTTGGCACCTGGAGATTTGGGCAGTTGGACCCTGAGCCCCTCCGAGGTTTTTATCCCGTGGGAACATCCAGAGGAATTCTTCCCCATCCCCAAAGCTTCAAACGGACCAAGGATAAAAGGCAAAGGCACGGGGTCATTTCCTGCAGCCAAGGCAGATTTGGGGCATCCAGAGGAGCTGACCTGCTGTGCCCCTGCCCAGCCCCAGCCCTGGGCTCCGTCCTCTGCCAGGGAGTTCCCCGGGAAGGACAAGCTCATCTCCACGTGGGGCAATTCCTGGTGTTCTCTAGTTAATGAGTCCGATGCCGTGATTTAGTGTGAGTTGTGACTTCTCACATTTAATGAAGTGAAACCCTCCTGGCCCACTGTGAGATGTAGGCAAGGCTGAGAACCCGGTGATTTACAGCATTTGTGACCTTATTACAATGTTCTCTTTGCTTCACTGCTCTCCAGCCCCAACAGGAGCTGTTACTAAGGGCTCTGTGGAATATTCTTTATTATTTATAATTGGATGTACAAGAGCCTTATCTGGGAAAAAAACATATCTTAAAAATGTAATTTTATGCCAACTTGAAAAAGCATAGGAAAACAAGATGCTCTTTAAGACTAATATTAATTTCAGTGATGCTGCTGAACTGTGCTCTCCCCAGTGACAAAGAGCTGGTGCGGGCTGGGGCAGCTGAGAGTTCAGCCATGTGACAATAAACACCCTCTGGGGACTCAGGGTTTGTTCCTCACTTGAAATCTGTGACCTGAGTTGCTGCTTCCCAGTTCCTCGTGTTGCAATCCACGCTCTGGTGGAAGGGCACCATGGTAATTATAATTCTGAAGCCTCATTAAAGATCCATTCATTCTGCCAACTCATTTATGGCCTAAGTTTGTGGACGTATTTCAGGTGTTATGTCTACCTGCATTGGTTTTTCCCTGGGGTTTAGTCCTTTGGAACATGAATGATCCCTCATTCCATGTACCTACAGATCCTGACACTGGGAGTTCTAAGCCCAAAATGTTCTGGCAAACAAAACATTTTCAGTGAAATAAATTTCAAGCCTGAAACACTTCACAGGCTTGGCTGTTCCATCTACAATTCACCTGGGGGATTTTTAGCTTTATGGACACCCTGAGAGGCAGAAAATTCAAAGGCAAAATGATTTTGCTGAAGGCCAGGGGATTCCAAACAAGTGTTTTGAGTCCTTCCTCTCGGAATCCACACCTGGATTGATCCTGGGTGAGCCAGGACACGAAGCTCAGTGTGGAGTCACCAGTTTCTGTGGGGATACAGACCCTGACAGGAGTTTCTAAACCCAGTGATGGATTTATTCTGAAGTGAATTAGAAACGTAACAACACTGAACAATCCTAGGCAAGCCAGGACTGAGATTTCTAAAAAACTCCGGCATTCACACAGGAATTAACTGCTCCCCACAAACTGGCAGTGTCAGATCATGCTCACAGAGCCCAGGATACTGAGCTTCATTCCTATTCCTTGGATCTCAGCCTTGCAGTTACAATGAAAAAAAAAAATGCCATCGAGTTAACTTAAAACACTTTAGTAAACTCAGATAGAGCAGAGTGTCCTTAAGAGAAAATTTATCTTGGAAATGAATCAGATAATACAGTAAAAAATCTGCACTAAGCTTGATAATAAGTAGATTCACTTTGTGCTCCTCCTTAACTGGGTTCATCATTTCTGTGGACTGAAGCGAGGAAATACCAAACTCATGCAGGGGAAACGACGGGGATCACAGTGAAATACACCAGGAACTCTGAGCTGAGTAGCAGGGAGAACTGAGCAAGGTTTTCTCTGATCCTGGCCCACTTTCCCATGCAGGTTGGCATGTCTGCAATGCCACCTCCTAAGCCAGAGGCACTCGCAGCTGCGCTGGCTCTGAGCAGGGCAAAAAGAAGGTACCAGCAGTTCGGGACCTCTCTGAGCTTCCCCCCCCCACCACCACCACACAGATAACAATGCTGCTCCTGCACTGTGAGGTGCTTTAAAGGTTCCACAGGAGTGTAGGAAATGTTGTTACCCGCTGTGTTATTGGCCTGCTCTGAAGAGGAAAGGCTCCTTCACCGGGTGTTTGCTCACACTCAGCCCTGCTCACACCACGAGGAGCTGCAACTGCTCTTGCCTTCTCCTCCTCAGAGCGAGCACGACAGAACAACTCAGACTGCAATTTAAAAAAATAAACTTATTCTTTGAACTTTCCTAATCTTTGCAGCAACAATTTAACAAACGTTTTCATGTTTGCTTCTACTGTGGTTTTGTGTTTTTTTGGTTTTTTTTTCCTTCTTGATATATCAGGTCATTCAGAGCTTTCATTTGATTGCTGGAGGAACCCAAAGTGTTGCTGCTCAATCTCCTCACTCTGTTCCCCACGGTGCAGCCACTCAGAGCTATCAGAGCCCTGGTGGAGGGCTGATAAAATCAATCTGGGAAAATCACCTTTACAATTTATTCTTCCATTTTTCCCTTTTTCCTTTTGTAAATAAGAAAGGCCTGTTTATTATCCAGCAGCCCAAACAAAAGCAGAACCCGCCCTGTATTGTATCACCACCTGGATAATGCAAACCACATTGCTCTGGAGAATGTTTGCTTTTAGAGATTGAAAATTCATCTCTTACACCCGAGGTGTTCAAGTTGTGGAGCTCACAAACAGCTTTATTTATTTATTTGTTTGTTTGTTGATGTTATTTCCCCCTTTTCCTTTCCTTAGCATATGCCAGAGAGCAGAGAACCAGACCCCATTCCAGTTCAAAAGTGACAGTGTTCCAGTCTGATTCCATTGGATTTCAGCCTGAAATCCAGAGTGTAACATTCCAACCTCCTGCCACTGCCCTGGGAGCAACCAGAGAGCAGACGAAACCTTTAATCACTCCTGAATAAAGTGAAGTATTCAGATGATACATCAAAAAACTCACTTTTGCCTCCCAGAAATGCGTTATTTCCACGTGGTATGAAGGGAGGGATGAACTCCAATAGCTCAGGTCCTGATACTGTGTAAGGCACGTTGGCTCCATGTGATTTTTGGAGGAAAACCTCCCCTGTGCAAAGGAAGCTTTGAATTCCCATGGAACTAAGTTGCTTCCTGGATGCAGGTTGTTAGGAGAGAGAACCTGGTGAGTGAATCCAGCACTATCCCAAACCTCCACGCTGAAATGCCAGTTTATGAGTAATCTTTCCCCCCTAACAGTCAGGCTTAAATTGGCTTAATTGTATGAGATACAGCCTTAGCAATTTCCTTTTGTGATTTATGGGATTAAAACCTGTTTTCCTGCTGGCAGGCAACAGTGTTTACCAGCCTCTCATCTCCTGTTCCCATTTCATTTGGGCAGAGTGATCTGGCATTATTAAAATTGGATTGTTTCCTTATCCCCATTAAACAAAAGGTGATTTGATACCAGGCGTTAAAATATTATTGCCTCATGTTTCCCTCTGTCCATCAAACCCCCCCAGCCTGCCCTGGGAGCGCAGCAGGGGCTGAGCATGTGAGCACAGACATCCAGCCCTGCTCTGCTTTGCCTTTGTTTAAAGACATTGTGCTTTTTATTATTTACTATTTAGAGTTTGTTTTGCCTTTGTTTAAAGACATTTTACTTTTTAGCATTTAGGTTTATTTAGTATTTTAGTGTATTTCAGCATTTTGCTTTTTAGTATTTGCTTCCTTCCTGCCCCAGGACTCCAACCTGCCAGAAAAGTGGGATAACTGTGACAGGCGAACAACTGCCTGTCCTTTGTGCCTCAGAAGGAGGGCCAGGCAGCCCCTGGGACATGCCAGAGCCTTGTTTGTGTGGCATTAGGAGCAGACAGAGCATAATCAGAAGCCACACACGCAAGGCATGGAGTGACACTCGGAGCAGCAGCGTGGGGGGAAGGGGCACGGAGCGCAGGGAGGGGGAGATCAATCTTCTGCCGTGACATGATATTCCTCTGATCAAACTAATCTTCTCATGCTTCTCTTCCCCTTCTGTTGTTGGTGTGAACAACTTTTTGCCTTTGGGGGGAAGAAAACGGAGAGACACGAATGGATTGTGGCATTTGAAAGGGAGCAGCGAAGCACGAGGGGCCCAGGTGGGATGGGAACCACGAGTGGGGTTTGATTCCCCACGCAGGGCTGGATCCTGGACTCGTGCAGGCTTTTTGTGGAGACACAGGAAGGAAAAGGTGCTCATTAGGCTGGGGATTGATTCTCATTCCCTCCCTCCCACCGTGTGAGTCATTCCCAAGGAGCCAAATTCCCAGTCAGGACCTGCTGGTGAGCACTGGGAATTGCTCCAGAAGGATCCACAGGTCAGACTGAGGGGAAGCAGATTACATTTCCAAGGTTAACATGCCTTCCCTTGAGGAACTGTCCACTGATTCAGCAAAGCCCTTAGGAACATGCAAAACAACTTCCCAAACTCCTAAATCCCATCTCAAAAGAAGATTTAAGTAATTGGAAGCATAAAAGGAACTGTACCAGTGTACCCTTTAATGCTTCTGAATAGATTTGTAAATGAGGAACAACTGGAAACAAGTTGCAATGGAGAGAAAACTCCATACCAAACATTAAAGGTTGGGAAAACTCTGTAAGGTAAGCCCAATCCATTAAGTCCAAGGAATACCCTCCCATGGGAAGCTGCTGATGTTCTTTCACTGGACGCACTCAAGAGAAATCTCAGTTTAAAGGTGAACTGCAAAGGTTTGCTGGAAATTAAGAACTTGCTCCCACAAGACCCCAGGAAGGGAAAAGAGACTCCAGCTGGTCTTTAAAAATGCCACAAAAATCATGAAAAACTGCTGTGAAACAAGAACTGAGGAGGGGTGGGGGGGACTAAGCTCAAGTTTAGATCATGTTCTAACTCTGCCTTAGACATTCCATTCCCTACATAAATTGAGAATAACATTAACTAGAAATTTTTGCTGCTATTTAAACCTCTTGTCCTGCAGCCTGGGAGAGCTGCCCATCCCCTTTAGGATCCATTTGGGCTTCCCAGGACTGGTGTTTTATAAATTATGACAACAGAACTGGTATTTATTTACCAGAGGTGTTCTTCAATAACTTAAGGAGCTAACACCAGCGTCAGGATGAGCTTGTGAAGTGATGCAGAAGAAGAAATCTAATCTTGGCAAATTAGATAATAAAGAGCAGTATTAACTGTCTTTCAGACCCCCTGTTTGACAGCCTGCATTAAGAGCATCTCTTTAGCCCGATACACCTGCAGCAAATTCACCTTCTTACAAATGTCCCTCTCACAACTGAGAGTAAATAAATTGTAATGAAACTCTGCTAAGACTTTCATTGATTTATTTTTCACTGCTCTGAGCCTGGTGTTGGTTCCAGGATTTCTGTGGAAGGTTCATTTTTGAAGCTTTTTTTGCCAAGCAGTTTCAAGTTTCTTATAATCCCTGCAAATTTCGTTTCAAAATCAGGGATGTTGTTGATACCAGAATATCTTATTAGCAATAAAAGTATATTACCTATAATTGAATGGCTTCTCAATTAACGAGTTGGAGAGCCAACAAAAACAACCAATTCCCTCTGATGCTCCCTCAGCAGGAGGCTTTGGAATTACCAGCGAGTCAATTAACGTCCTTCTACCCCAATGATAAATAAGGACATAAAATACACAAGATTGAAATAAGCCAATATTGGCTCCGTGGAAAATGAAGGCAGAAGTTAAACAATATGGAAGAAAGCACTGTTAAATATATAATTTCTATTGAAATACAGCCAGAGTACATTGTGGATGCAAATGGAGAAAACACAGCCATTAATCTCTAATACTTCAATGCCTACTGAAGTTCAGACCATACCAGGGATGACAGAGAGGAAATGAACTTCCAGTTCCCTGTCCATGGCAGGATGTTGGAAAGAGATGATTTTTAAGGTGCCTTCCCACCCAAACCATCCTGGGATTCTGGGATTCCCTGCCTCAAATCCTGGCCCCAACAAAGGGTCAGAGTGAAGCACCCACCCCACATTTTCCATCAGACCTTCACCAAATGAAATCCTGCCCTGGGGGATTTGCACTGAAATTCGTGATGTTCCAGAGTTGTTTCAGCACAGGGAGTGAGTTACTTGTGTTTTGTTTGCACAGATCCTGTATTTATTATCTGAGGAAATATATGCCTGGCATTTCAAAAGTCAGCTTCCATCAGTGGGAGCTAAACATGCACCGTGCCTTGTGAGTGCTGTGTAATTGGGTAATTCTAATTGCAAATAAGAATCTTTGCCTCCTTAGAAACCAGGTTGAAGTTTGTCTAAGGTAATGAAGCAGAGGGCTGAAGATCAGCCATGGAACAAATTGCATTAAGTGAAATCAGGCAGTTGTCTGTTCTGATTTCTTCCCTTGGAAAAGCTTTGTGCCACCCAGTCCCCAGGGCTGATGTCTGCTATTCTCCACCCTGCTCCATGAAGAGAAAAAAAATTAAGCGATTAAGGAAAAATATTACAATCAACTCCCATTCATTCGTCTCTCAAAACCCGATAGTGCTTTATCCCGATTTTTCCATCCCTTGGGATAAATAACATGGAAACAACGAGGGAAGGTTGTTGCTATGGAACTGGGAGCATTGGGATGGAGGAGGCAGTGTGGCCTTTGCCTCCGGAGATGATGTGCAGCCTATTTATATGCACAGCTGTACAAATTGCCAGAGTTTAATGTTAAATTCCACGGAAAATCATCTTTGCTGCTCTGCTTTTGAGGAAAGGACGAGCTTTAAATATTTAATGGGCTTCCTTACTGTGCAAGCATATTTGGTGTTACATAAGTGAGCAGCAGAGATCTCTTTCAAGGCTCTGGCCCCAAGCACTTGGCAAGTTCTCCCGTAACGAGAGTGAAAATGATAGAGCTTCATCAAATCCTGAGCAGCAGAAGGTGATGAACATCTGGGAGGTGCAGCAAAATCCCTTTCTGCTCGAGTTCCTTGCAGGCCAACTCTCAGCAGCAACCCCTCTTCCTGCTCCAGTGGCTGCGGAATCCCTGGGGGGAGTTCACCTTCCCCCTCCAACACACAGATAAGTGATAATTCCATTTTCAGCCTTGCAGAAGGGCCTGCAGAACTCCCGTGGATGCTCCCAGCTCATGGTTGAGCTGAGAGTCCCTTCTGGCTGGAGCCTGTCCGGTGCAAAGCCCACTGTCTCCTGGCTCACAACCACCACCCAAAAATCACAGGAGATTTTGTGCTGTGCCTGAGAGTCAAAATCTTCCTAAATAATGCAACAAATGAAATAAAAGCTGGCAGTCCCATAGAGCTCAAGGTGTTTTGCAGCAGTTCAATGCCTCTTTTGTAACCTATTTTACAGGCAGAAGAGCAGAATCATGGAGAGACAAAGGAAGTGTGTGACAGAGAGTGAGAATGAGACCAGAAGGAGGATTTATTTCATGACTTCCCCACTGCAGAAGTCTCCGTGAGGAAGCAAAATCACAGAATCAACTGGGTTCAAGAGACCTCTGAGATCATCCAGTCCAGCCCTTGATCCAACACCCCTGTGTGATGTGCCACATCCAGTCTCATCCTAAACACCTCCAGGGATGGAGAATCCACCCCCTCGCTGGGCAGCCCATTCCAATGCCTGATCACTCTCTCTGTAAGGAATTTCTTCCCAATATCCCACCTAAAGCTCCCATGGCAGAGCTTCAGCCCATGCCCTCTTGTCCTAAACACAGAGGCAGATGCAGAAATGGTCCAAATCTTTCTTCCTGGCAAAGCCGTTCTGGCTGGGAAGACCAAAAAGACACAAGGACTTTCTCTGTGGCCCCACAGCCCATTCCAGTGTTTTCCAACAAAATTAAACACCCCAACACCTTGACTTGGGCTCTCTCAGCCCTGTGGGAGGCACAGCAACAACTGGGAGACACTCTCAGAGCCCAGGAGCATTTCAGGGAATACCTGGAGCTGTGCAGAGACACACTTTTCCTTGCTTTCCTCTGGAGCCTGTGGATGTACAGCACAAAAACTGGGAGATGGGCAAAAGATCCGTATCTTCCTTTTGGTTTGAGCTGGGACAGTGTCATGGAGGCTGGAAGGAACTGCCCTGGAATTCCGTGTGGGAATACGGATTGTACCAGTCCCTGAGTCAAAGTTAAGTAAGGAAGATTGGGAATTGTAGAACACCCTGAGCTGGAAGGGACCCAGCTCCTGGTCCTGCCACCTCCCTGGACCACCCCACAAAACGTTCTGTTTGTTTTGAGGTGGTTTGGGGCTGTTCTGTTTAAAGTTTAGAAGGATTTCTGACTGTTTAGAACTAAAACAAAAGCGTGTTTGAAATCAATTCCGAAACATTGCCAGTTTTTGTGGGTTGAGGATTCTATTCCCCTTGGCTGGAGGATGAAAGCAATAGTTTATTGCAACAGCGTGTTCAAGCAATGGTCAGGCTGAATTACTGGGATTTGCCTACGGATCCAGAGGCCCCAAGAGGCTCAGCAGAGCTGACAGTGTGAGGTGCAGCTTTTCCTTTCCCTGTGAAGCAGAACAGTAAATTCTTTGTGGTACCTGCAGGACCGAAGACAAACAAGAAAAAAAGGCAATTTGCCTCTTTTGCCCTCACATCTCACAATCCAAGGGGAACTGTGTGAGGTCAGCAGCGCTCCCAGGAAAGCCTGAGGCTGTGGGAAGCAGGATGGGAGAGCCTGGAGGTGCCAGTTCCCCTTTGGAGTCAGCACTGCATCAATTACCACGCAGGGTTTTATGGCCGGGGGGGACCAGGAGACTTCAGGCAACAAATGTGGGGTCTGATCTCGACCACGCAAGGTCTGCAAAGACCCCACAGCACGGCTTGTTTTGCATCAGGCTCTTCCTCTTGTTGCCTTGGATCAATTTTAGTTCAGCTCTTGCAAGGTAAAATTCCCTCCCCCTGCAATTTCTGACACTGTTTGGAGCTGTTGGGGGGGAGCAGGTTGGGGTTGAAACCCCTGCAATGCCACCCCAAAGGTGCCTTTGCTCCCCATGGCTTGCAAAATACTTCTTGAATCTTTCCACTAAAGGGATACTTTAACTAGAAAACCAAGTATTTGGGGGTTTTTTATATATAAGAAGTGAACATGAATGTTTATTATTCTTTTTTTTCTTTTTTCTTTTAATTTCTAAAAGACCCTTTCCTGCAGGAGTTTTCCTGTAAATGAAAAAGCCACTTCCTGCTGGCAAAGTTTTGAATAAAAATTTCAGGCAGCTGGAATTAAAAACGCAAAGCCCTGGGCATGTTATGGATCTTGATGTGCTATTGCAGCCTTCTGGAAGATTTAAAAATAGCCCAGAAAGTTGTACATAATTCTCTGTGCAGGTCCTTGGAATTGGACTTTGATTTATACCAGCTGAAAACTTGACCTGAGACAATATTCTTGAGAAACAGGGGGGGAGGTTTAATGCTTGAATAAATAAGAATAGCACAAAAACTACAATACTTGGTGATTGTAAGGGCTGGTCTAAATATGAAGCGTTTAGACAACCAAACGCTCCAGAAAGAGGGAAAGACAACACTGAAAGTTGCTATTAATTTGCATATCCAGAGGCACTTCATATGTGAGACAAATAATTCAGGGCCACAGGCACTGAGCAGAGTATTTTGTAGTAAAAGGAGGATATTTATTACCAGTGCTGAAGGATATAAAATTATTTGAAAGGTATAGACTTCATTCTCTTTTCAGGCAATAGGGATTTATATTGGTTTTATATTCTCACAGCCTGGGCAGATGAATCATCCTTGGGAAAAACCAATTTCCATGATTCAGCATTATTAGACCTAATGGTTTAGTGAAAAGGAGTTGGGGGAGTTCCCCCAGCACTGTTAGAAACGTTGGGGAATATAATCGGCAGCCAAGTGCTCGGGATTTGGTTGGTAATCACATCAATTCCTGCCTGCTGCACCTCAGGATGGGATAAACAATACGTTTTTGGAAGAGCAGTGCTTGTGTTATGAGCAATAAGTCCAATTTTCCAAAGTCACACGTCCTGCTGGGTTTAAGCGGGGTTTAAACACCAAATCACATCAGCACTCCCGGAATTCCCCCCCAGAAGCTCTCCAGGGTCTGTCTTACAGCCCAGGCTTTCAGGGCAAGGACTGTGTTTTACTGCATTTAGACAATTAGAGACACAGACAGTCACTAATGGAATTTCTTGAAGTTTTTAAGTACATTAATTCATCTTGAATCACTGAGCACCAAATCCTAGAACACAATGAGAGCCCTGTAGATGCCCACATGGGGTTTTTTTCGGTAGAGGTGACTGATATTTTAGTAAACTGTGGCTGCCTCAAAGATAAACATAAACCTTCACTTTGCACCTTCAGAGGTTTGTGCCCCGCCTTGCTCTGGTTTAAACACTTTACTGCTGACAGGAGTTGGGGAATTGGAGTGGAAAACACAGATCCTGGTAAAGAGCTCATTGTTATTCTGTTATTTTTTTCAATATTGCTCTCAATTCACCAAGGGCCCTAATTTCCCTATCAGTGATGGTGCTTTGGGCACATTGAATTTGACTCCTCACTTACACCTGCCAGAGATCAGCATTAAACAGCTCAAAAAATTGCTCCTGTGATTCCCAAAAGCCAAACAAGAGACCCGCCCAGAAATGGGAAACAAGGTGAAAACAAGAGGGAGAGAGATGGAAGCAAATGACAAGGAGCAGTAAGGCAGAAGTCCAGGAAATAGGATTTCCACCCACTTTGGAGCTGAGCTACCTGTCCTTATGGCTTCTTTATGATGTCAGTGCAAACCAGACCCCTTCAGAAAACAGGGAGAATAAATAAAGCCCAGTTTGTTACAGCAAATAAGCACTGAGGGGCTGCAGAGAGGGCACTCGGGTTCTGGGCAGCTCGAAACCACTTTGCAATACATTAATCCATGAGTTTCATATACGTTTTATCCTATAGGGAAGAAAGTTCTGTCAAAAGTGATCCTCTTTTCTGGGGGGAAAAAAGTAAATAAAATAAAATGGATTTAATGGGATCAACACTTTCCTGACGGGTTTCAGCAACAACAACAAAATCAGCCCAACTCCATTTAGGGCAGCTCATCCCTTCTTCCATCCCATTTATTTCCGTGGGAGCTCTTGTGGCAAAGATTCCAAGTGTAGCTGCCACCATCACCCTCAAATCCCCAGGATTCCTCACCCAGCCTGGCTGGTGGAGCTCTTCATTCCAGGAGCACTTCCCAAGGATTTGGGGGATTCACTGATGCCCGTAACCAGCATTCCTGAGCACACGGACTTTCAGGACCATTACACCTTCCCTGACCGAGGAGTTGTGATGTTACTCCACTGTTATCACTCTGGACCTGAAGGATGATCCTATAACTATGCTTGGAGCTGCAAATAAACCCAGGAAGGCTCAGGGGGTGTGACATCCAAGGCACTTTTCCAAGCAGTGCCTCAGTTTGGGGTTTGTGCCTCTGGGCACGGACGGGGCAGAGTTTAGTCCAGTCATTCCCACAGTGCATGAAAGGAGACTTCTGGTCTCGGGTGAGGTATCAGTGCCTGACCCAAAAGGTGCGGGGAGGGATTGAAAGTGTTACTGAATTACCACCACACTCAGCCCTTTATGGACCTGCTCCTGCCCGAGACACGCCGAGCCCAAAGAAGTTTCCAGCGTGGAGAATTTGATCCTGAGCTCTCCATTTAATCACATTCCTTTCCACAACCCACTTACAACAACAATTCGGCTCATATTGAGCATAAGCGATGCTGTTGTGCTCCGGGGACTGCTGCAGTGGCACCACTAATTCCATCAGTCCTGTGACATTCCCCGCCAGGTGCTCCAGCCCAGCCCCACCTGACGGGGCCACGAGGGGAAAAACAAGGTTAAAACCACCCCACGGCAGGGACAGGAGCCGCAGGAGCTGCAGGAGCAATCCTGTGTGTCCGAGATGAAAGCGGGGAGCGGCGCTTTGTGCATGTCAGGCTTTCTCTGAGCTTTCCCTCTCCTGACAAACAGATCTGAAAGCCGCGGGAAGTGGCGTTTCCTGGGAGCTCTGAGCATCCCTGGCACAAAGGCAGGAGCAGGAGGGGGCAGCCCTTCCTGACCCCAGCAGCAAAGAGCCGCAGCTAATAACGTTTTTTGCCACACTTTGACGGGTTGATCAGAAATGTTGTGTTTGTGAAAAGGTTATAAAGAGCCTTGCTGAGCCCAGAGCAATCTCGCAGTGCAGGGGCCTGATCAGATTAATCTTCTTGCTGCAAGGCAGGAGCCCTGTGGGTCTGGCTCCTCTCACATCTGCCTGGCACTGATGGCTCACGGGGCACTTATTCCTGGCTTTCAGGAAAACAGACTCAAACCTGACCCTGCCAAAGTGCAGGTGAAATCTCTTCATAGCTGTACAACCCTTCACTGATCTCTGCCCCACGTCAGGGCTTGGAAGGGAGCACGACTTGGTTTAATGCCAGCTGAAAGGGAGGAAGAGGTGGGAGATGGCAAAGTGGTTCTGTTCAGATCATTGCACACCCTGCCCAGCTGCAATTCCTGCCTTGAGGAAGGTTTTATTTGTCCGTGCTTAATTTTTCAAGAGTCTTGGTTGGAGGGTTGAAGAAAAGCAGCACATCTGAAATACTCTATCTGATAAAATCTAGCCATGAGAAAGGCATTGAATGGAAACACTCTGATAATCAGTTAAGTAAATACATATTTTTTGGAGTATCTCCAGAACAAAATGTTTTTCACCAGTGTGTAATAATTACAAGAACAGAAGAAGATCATTGCTTAGTTAAAGCCAGGCAGGACTTGGGGTTACTTCACACTGAGAAGTTCCATTTTCCATCCTACTCCCTTTTGCTTCCCATTAGTCACTAGTCCCGAGTCCACATGGAATATTCCAGCCTTGATGGAAAAAAAAAAACCAAACCCAAAGAATCAAGAATCTAATTCTAGAGTCACTTCATGGTCATATTTTATCTCAGCAACATTCCTGGAACGTAACAGCCCCACGTGTGGAAGATCCAGTCAGTGCAAATAAACCCAAGCTGTGATCCTCCAGCACTTTGGGTGCTATTGCAGTGCAGGGAAAGAGCTACAATAGATCTGCATATGCAAATAAGGATTTAAAAATGGACATCAAGGCCCTGGTTCAGAGAAATGTCCTATTCAAGCAAGTACACAAGTGTCCTTAATTTAAGTCATGTGTGTATCTTACATAAGCAAACCCCACAAGATTACAATCTTTGTCAAAGACAGCCTTTTTTAGGGTTTGTTTTCCTTTGTAGATTTCAAGTATTTGGCAAAGTCAGCCTCGTTTATACAAATGTTCTTACATTTTCCAGCAGAACTTCTCGTTTGATCCTTCCTGGCTCCTGTCCAGCAAATGTGCCAGATGTTGTAATTTGCACCTGGTTGGTTGGTGTTTGAAAAGCCCCATTATTTTCAGATAAACAGAAGGAAATATGTCTTTAGTGCCTTTGATGAATTCTATGAACTTCTTCCACCTGTTAACTCTTCCAGCTGGTTGCTACCAAGGAGCAGAACCCCTTCAGTGGTCAGGAGTCCCAAGCAAAGCAGAGATGGTTGTTCAGGCAGGTTTAGAGTCTGAATTCACCACCTTGGTGTCCGTGAGGTGCTCACACCCCGTCACCTCCCCTGGGCTACACAACCAAGTGACACGTGCCTTTCATTAAACATTTTCCTTTCCTCTCAAATCACAAATTAAGTCACTTCCTCAAGCAACAGCCAGAGGTGAGAAATCAGGTCTTTTTCTTTCGACTACAGGAGCAAAGAGACTGAAATAAACCTTTTCCTGCTCCTGACAGCTGTCCCACTGTTCTGGAAGGTGCAGTGGAACAGACCTGGAGCAATTGCTGCCTTTGCTCGGAGCAGATGCTTTGAGCAGCTCATTTGGGACATTTCTCATAGCTCTGCCCAGCTGAGAGCTCCCAATTTAACCTCCTCTGCTCTGTTCCTTCACTGAGCTAATTAGAACAACCTTTGAGATGCTGATAAAAATCACAAAGTGAAGCACACAAGGAGGTGAGTTATTTATTGACACAAAAGGTGAATGGCCTCATGAGCACAACAGCCCATGGTGTTGCTTCTCCCCTCCCTGGGGGTTTAAACTCTGCCACACATTCCCGTCTGTTTTCATGTTGTCTTTTCCTACCAGAATGTACTGGCAGAAGTTCTCCAGGCTCCACTGAAATCCATCAGATGCCAACACCTGTGCTACTGAAATGGGAGATGGCAATTCACAAGCATCTCACATGGAGAAAGGGAAGTCTTGATCTTATAGAAATGCTCATCAAAGACCTTTCTTCAAATGTGCCCAGTTTTTTAACGATGTCCAATGTTGAGTCATCCTCCCATCTGGCTGCTTCCAGGCAGTTGTGTGTTCTCAGGGATGTGACTTTGCCCTTCGTGGGATTCAGAACTGGATTGGCTTTTTGTTTTTAATGTGCAGAGCCGGTGACTTTTTCAGGAGGTGGGAGTGTTGCTCCTGTGGCATTTGCTCAGACAGTAAAGAGATTAACAAGAGAGAGAGAGAGAAAATGAATCTGCTGCTGGGCCCCGAATAGGAAATGATCTGTGAGTAAATTGAACAAGCTGAGATGCAGTAAATAGGCAATTAACATTCCTTTTGGCAAATCCGCACCTGTCAGAGCCAAACTGCTTAAAGAAAGGAAACAAAGGGGAAACACCTCCTAAGTGAGGTCAGAGACAGAGAGGACCCCGTTGTGGCTCCTCTTATGGACTTTGTCAGGCTCTGGCTGAGCAGCAGCAGGACTTTCATTTAGGGGGGGCTGCACATGGACCTGACACTGAGCAAAGGTGACCTCCCCACGGTGCAGCTGCTCCTCCCTCTGCTGACTTTTCCCTCCAGGGACTTCGGTGACACCCAAGGCATCACCAAGCCCACAGTCCTGGGGTCATTCCAGGGGCTGCTGGACAGTACTCCTGAACTCCTGCAGAGTGGATGGGCAGGAAGGTTTTCCTCTCCCCAGCCTGCACACCTTGCACTTGCCAAACCTCCTGAGGGGTGAGAGATTCCTGTGCGCTTCATAGCAGGGCTGGAAACAAGGAAATCATTAACATAAACACCTCATCCTCTCCAACAGAAGCTTTCTGAGCTTTTCATCAGCAAAAGATCCTTTTTTTTTCCCCCTCCTGATTTCCTTAATAATAAATATATCTCAAAATAAACTCGCGGAGGAGGCAAGAATAGAAGAAATGGGAATGGTTAAATTGTAAGTTCGGCAGGAAAATAGATTTGATTTGTCTTGAAACTTCTGGAAAAGACAAGAACGTGTATTTTCTTGTTTTGTTCAACCTGGGTTTGTTTTTTTGAAGCAGAGAAGTGCCAGAATAGCAGGGGATTTAATCAGAGCCTCCATCACTTCCACGTTCTGTCTCATTTCTTGCACTAACCAGCTCTGTCAGAATGTTCCTTTGCCTCCGGAACCAGGTGAGAGCAAAGTTGAGCAATGAGAAATTTAAGTGGCGACAAAAGAAAGCGGAGTTGGGAAGTGCAAAGGAGTCTAGTAGGGAGGTGGGGGGTGGAAAAGCAAGACAGGAATGCAGTGATCATGACCTGTTTTCACTCAGTGCTTTCCAATTAAAGGGATTTTTCTTAGAAGAAAGGCTTCTCTCTGGAACACATTCATTTGTTCTCAGTATTCTGTGAAGGCAAATTGAAAACTCACGGGGTAAAATTTTACTTCATGGTAAAATTACAACCAATTTTTCCCACACAACAATAACAACACAGTCACTCTCCAGTTTTCAAATCAATTTTCCCTTGTCTTTTACTGAGATAAGTAGCAAAGTTTTCACGATTTGAGATGTTTTTTTCCCCCCTGAGATTTCTACTTAACCCTGACCAGCTCCAAAGTGAATATCATACAATTCCTGTTTCTCCTCCATGAGAGTATCCACTAATTGTCACATACAACTCATTGTTGTCTAAAAGCTCATTTAGAGCCAAATCCTGTTTTAAGACCACACATTTCACACGGGTTTCCCCGCAGGAAGGTGAATTTACTCCTCCTCGTGTTGTCTGCTCAGCCTCATGATGATCCGTGCCCCAAGCACAAAGAAATGAGTCAAAGCAGAGAGAAAATGGGGCATTTCCAGGACTCTCCTGCCTTTCCACAGCCCTTTGCTGGGGCATTAACTCTGTGAGCAGTGAAGGGAAGCTTTTCCTTGGGTTGGTGTGGATCGTTCTGTCAGAGCACAGCACAAGCACCACTTGTTTGCAGGTCAATTTACGTGACATTCCGCTAATTTCACGCCATTCAGCTGCGTTCCTTCCGTGTGTCCTTAAGACTGAAAGTTTCCCTCTCCGTGGAGCTCATGTTTCCCGTGGTTCTGTAGTGCAACATCTCCTTCTCATCAGCTGCCTGAGCTGCTCATTTGCATCAGATTCTTCACTGCCACAAAGACTTTTCCGGAATAAAAGATCTGAAGGATCCTGGAACCAGATCTCCTTGGGCAGCAGAGGCTTATGGATGTCTCTCCAGGTGTTAGCAGGACCTTTCAAACCAGGACATCTGTGTTTTCCCAGCCACAACTGACATGATTCCAGCCACACGGAGAGGTTAGAACAGATAAATCCAGTTTCTTGCATTCTGGCCTGTTTTCTTAGCCATGAGCCAACCTTTTCCATCCCTTCCACTGCACCATCCTCCCCTTCCCTGCAGATGTTCCCAAGGCTACAAAGCAAATGAAGAATTATAGAGGATTAGAGCCCGTGATTACCAGTTGGAAGCTGGAAGTCTGAGCTTCCAGGCAGTGCAAAGAGCTCCCAGGGGAACCTTGACTAATTCCATGCAGGAACTGAATTAACTGCCAGGATCCCTTGGCCAGACAAGCCCAGTGGCAGCATTTCTGCTGCTCAGCCACGGGAGGTGTAAAATTCCAGCTGGTAAACTTTGAGAGGAGAGGAAAGCTGCAAAAAGCCTCTGCCACAAAAGTGTCTCTCAAGTTGCATTTCACTGCCTGAATTCGGGGGAGTGTCAATCTCACATCTTTCCACACTCCAACAGCCTTTTCACTGCACAATCCCAGAACTTTCCAGCCAGCAAAAACCATGGATGGCAGGGAACGGGACTCCAGTTTAGCACAGCAGTTTCTTGCTGCTTTCCTTCCCTATTGTCAGCCCTGACACGGAGACAGCTGCACTTCAGAGGTGCAGAGTTCAATACCCTCTTTATAAACCTTTGTTTATAGGGGAAAAAATACAGGGGGGAAAAAAATTAAAGCTCGATTTATACACATTGAAGCAGAAATAAATCAGTGTTTTCCCATGTGGGGCACTATTAAGAATTGAAATAAACCACTGGAGCCATGGAAAATTCTCTGTCTCTTGGTGCTTTTAGTCTGGATCAGATACCTGCCCTGGGAGCAGTAACTCAATCACAAGACATTGGACTCGAGTCCAAACACGAGCGAGGCTGCAAAGTCAATTTATTTCATAACATAGAATTTAGAAATAGTTAAACAATACTGGGGAAATGAAAGTTTGGTTAAATTTGTGGTGCCAGGGGCAGTGTATACACAGGTTCTGCCTAAAGAACAAGAGAAAACTTACACAAGCCCAGAACTACAAGCAGGCAAAGATTGTTGGCAAATTGTCCTTTATAAGGGATGAGAGATTTCAGAGCAATCTGAAAGCGCTGCCAGGAAAGCCCTGGCTGGAGCTGTGTCATCAAATCAATTCAAACAAATACCCTTTTAAGTATCACTTAGGTCCCAAGTTACAGACTTCATAACTCAGTTTATTTTTAGCAACTTATTTGCGGAGGTACAAATAAACCCCCAAGTGTTTGGAGAGCGGAAGAGGGAATTTATCTTTACAAACTGCCAGAATCAACCTTTACCTGAACTCAGGAAGCAAATATTTGCTTGGAGGTGATGGGCTTTGGGAGAGGCTGGAGTTCTGCCACGGAATTTTGAAGGGAAGGCACGGGGAGGGATGTTCCCACAGAGACAGCGAGGAAGGGGCAGGATGGGGAAAGGGCTCTGGACTCCAGCGGGAGTCAGAAAGCTCAGCTCTGCCTCTAATTGCATCCCCAAATGGTCCAGCTTTAAAAACTTGATATTGACATGACTGAGTGTGCAAAATGCACCGGGGGTTTTTGTTCTCCACGTGGAGCCTGAACCATCTGTGTCTCCCAACCTGGGGAGCTCAGGAGGGCAGGACTGCTCTGCCCGGGGAGCCCGTTCCCAGCTGGGCTGTGCTCCTGGGCAGGGTCACAGGACTCCTGAAGGCACAGCTCAGGCTGCAGACAGCGCCAGCTCCACACCCACCCCTCAGAGAGCCTTTCAAATGATGCCAGAAAATATTCGTTGTAGTGTTGCACTCACTCAAGGAAGGTGAACACCTCTGGGTAAGTGCAACTTGCTTTTTTTTCAGCCCTTAGATTTCTTTAAGCACTGCAATGTGGGTCTTAATGCAAAGCCTTCAGTCTGTCACTCTTTATCTGCATGTCACTCATGTGCATTGATATCATCTGCTCTGAGCAATCTGTGTGTAGTGTGAGTGCTATAGAACCCAGCTGTGAATTAACCTGTACATATATTTAGTGTGTGGTGGATCTATATAATATTTCCCCTTTACTTTCAGCACATGGCACTCAAAACTTCAGCAGTATTCTGAGTGTCAGAGCTGTCAGGATGATTAACAATAGGTATTTGAAAAGAAAACAGGTGGTAGTTAAGACCTGCTCTTGGAATATGATTTATGAAGGTGTTTTATGACAGAACCACAACTTTAAGACAAAACCAGCATACATTCAGAAATCTGAAACAAGGGGGTGTTGGACCAAGCAGATTGATTTTTACTACAAGATTCTGCCCTTTGATTTTGCAGAGTTGGTTAAAGTCAATAAGAAATGATAAAGAATACTGTCCTTTTAAAGACAAGGAACGTTGAGGGGAGCCCCCAGCCCCAGCTATTCCAAGTATCTCTGCTGAGGCACAGCGAGTGATTTATGGCACTGAGTGATGAGCTGTGTTCAGGTAGATGGGGATGGTTATATTGAAACCCCTTAACTTAAGAAACGTTATTGCACAAGAATTGATTCACAGTGATTTTGTTTCCTTTCAGAAAGGCCCCTGTACCTGCCCCAGTCCTTTCCGAGGGAGAATCGCCATCAATTACCAGAGCATGGCTAAAGAGAGCCCTTGAACAAGTCAGCACAGCAAGATGGTTCTGGACGTGGCTTCAATTCTTAGCCATTATCCTCTTTATTCCACTCTCCCACCTCTGGTTCCACTGGCCCAAAGCCCTGGGGTGTCACTGACACCCCGGTGGGAGGTGCAAAGCCAGGAAAGCAGCAATAAAGAGCTTCGTGCTGCCTGAAAATGCTGCTCCCCAAGTGAGACACAACCAGCCCGTGGTGGGCAAAGGGCCACGAGTGTTGAACAGAACCCACCACAGCTGTCTGGGAGATTTTCCCAGTTTGTGCTTTGTTAAGCATTAAAAAGAGACGAATGAAAGGAAGAACCTTCTGTGCTTAAAACCCCGGGGGGACTGAAGGAAAGGGCCTGATGCAATTGTCTGAACCAGCTGGAGAAACATTCACCCTGGTTCACATCTCTGTTCTCTCTTTAGCTTTTGTCCCAGTGCGTTGCTTTGCAGGGGGTTTGTGGTTATTTGTGTTCCAGCAAGTGGGCCCAATTTACTGAGCTGAAATTGCTCTTAAACGAAACATTTGAGAGCAGGTTTCTAAACAATTCAAGTATCTGTCCATTCTGAAAGAGAAGGGAGTTACATTTGATGAGCAAACATTGTACAGCTCAAGAGATGGAAAATTATTGCACTGGGGGATGAAGGAACTGGCTCAAGTCAAAGAGGATGAAGGGGGAACAGAGATGTTTGCTTTCCTTGAGAGAGACCCAAAGCACATCATGTTCCAGGTCACAGAGGGAGCCATTCCGGCTTCCTCCCTCCTGCCATTCTCCTCCAGCCTGAGGTTCTGCCTCAGGTTCTCTGCTCTCCTCCCTCTCCTGCGTCTCCCCTTCCTTCATCACGCTCTTGCTGAGGGCATTAATTCACACTGCATGGCCTGCTCTGCTCTCTCTCCAGCTTTCCATCCTCCTGCCCCTTCCCCACCATCCTTCTTCCCAAGCCCGTCATGTCCACATCAGGAGTGCAATTGGAAAGGGGATCTCAGAGGAGCTGCCTGTCAGACACGTCTGCTCGGAGATCAGCTCTGCTGCTTAAAGTGGAAAGGAATGATTCCTGGGAGGAAATATTGCTATAGTGCTGTTAAGCAGAGTAACTCTATCCAGCTGGTGAATATGACAGAGATCTATCAAAATAAATAAGAAATAAATATTAAGCCATCAAGCCTTGCTAGACCACTTGGGCAGCAGGGGAGAATAAGGCTCAGAATATAAAGGAGATTTATTTTTTAACAGATAGGAGCATCTACGTGCAAAACAGCTCGGAGAAGTTTTCACGGACCGGTGCTGAAATACCAGTGTGCTTTTAAGGCACCTCCAGGTACAAGACATGTGGTAATTAATATGCATTTTAACTACAACACAAACACAATTACAGTGCTGGGTCATTAAGTGGCAGAGATGGACATCCCAATGCTGCATCCAGAAACCATCAGCTGCTCCTGCTGTCCTTTGCAGTCTCAGTGAGGGACAGTTTCCTGCCCTGTTTGTACCCCCAACCCCCCCCCCCTCCCCAGATCTCTGCAATTATTGCACCTTTTAGCTCCCATTAGAGAGCTGCCTTTCCTGTGGGCTCACTTCCATCTCCTCTCTTTGGACAAACACCTCCTGGTAGCTCCAGAGAATCAGAAAAATCCATTAGCCAGTACAGCATTTTTACAAAGGGAACTTGGAGGTGAACTCACAAATGAACACCAGCAATTTTCCAGTGAGTTTCCTGCAGCATAGCACTGTTTAAAAAGTAATTGCTGCTGTCTTGACTTCCCTTCTCTGCTGCACAAGGTGGCCTTACCCACATGCCCTTGGCCTTGGGAGCTCTTACTAGAGATCTCTGCAGAGGTACAGACGTGCGGGGGGTGTTCATCCAGCCAACCAGCCAGATGTCCATGAGAGAAAGATGAAAAAGAAGCAAGTGTTTGATCCTTCAAGTGGATAAAATGGCACTTCCTGCACCAAGAATGGCAGAAAAAAAGCAACAGCCCATGAGACAAAAGGCAGGCTGAAGGATGGGGAGAACAACAGAATCTAATCTGTCTTTGGTCAGTAAACAAACCTAGAGAGAATAGGTTTGCAGTGTGTTGACAATGTTCTGGCAGTTCATTAATCCCAGCAAAATCTCTCCAAAGCTACTGATGCATGGATTCCATTTTCAAATTTCTCATTAGTTCCTCTTTATGGATTAAATGCTGATGTTCACGAGTGAATGCACACAGCTTCAGCTGATGGATGTAATTGGGTTGTAATGGATTTTAGCTGCTGTTCCCTCTGATCCAGCCAATTTGAAAGGCAGTATCAGTGTGTTCTCCCCAGCTCTCTGTAGGGAATGAGAAATTGAAACCTACAAGATGGAATTTATCAACTTCCATAAAGTTCTCTCCAACCATCATAAAACTGTTCAACTTCTCATTATCATTCTACCCCAGTGATTTCCCAAACTCTGGTCGGGCAGTCAAAATATTAAAGGGCATTAGAAATAAGTAGAGTTGATCCTTCAATATTCTCTATGTCCTCAACATTGATTTAGGGGCTGTAAATATGACCAACCCAGGATGGCATTAACACAGCAAAAGCTTAACAGCAGGAACACAAAGTGACGTGAAAGGATTTAAAGGCTGAAGAAACCTCCTTCCAACTTTTAATACATCTGTAGCTCAATAGATAAATAGATCAGTGATTTCCTACCACTCTGGGGCAAGTGGGAAAAACTGCTTTATGTTTCCTCCCCCTCCATAAACAGCATCTGACCTGCTCTCAGCTTTAACCCAGCCTTGGCCAACCAGAGGGACATGGAATGGCGAGGGAATTCCCACAGGGGAATGGGCAGGGTCACATAAAGCTCTAGAAATGTAAGAATTTTTACAAAACCAAACAAAAATTCCATTCTTAAGGTGGGGGAGAAACAGGGTGTGACTATCCTGGGATAATCAGCTGTGAGAAAACCACCAAAGCTGGGAAGAGGATTCAGGGAAATTATGCTGCTGCTGGTTTGCTCAAAGAAGCCCCACAGGGTTGAAGAAGGACTTATTGTGGTGCCATTTCTCTAAAAGCTGAGGGTGCAAAATGCTTCTTAAAACAGATCCAGACTTTATCTTCCAGGACCCCACCAGCACAGCCACCCAGCCTGGGAGCCCCCCCCAGTCTCTCTCCATGGGAGCTCCACTGCAGAAGAGCCCAGGAATGGTTTTTCCAAAGGTTTTCCAGCAGCATGGGCTGAGCTGCCTGGAAAATCTCATTACTGTACAAAGCCCTAAGCCCCTGCACACAGAGCCAGGCCCAAACAGCATTTGCATGGTCCTTAAATTCGACATTACCAAGCAAAGCTGTGAGCAAGATCAAGCGTGACACAACCCCCCCAGCCCCGGAGCGAGGCTGTTCCCCTTTTATTGACTCCAACTGCCCCTGCATCAGGCCCATCAGCTGAGCCCATTAAGCTTCCCAGCGTGCCAACTCCCTTCCCTGTCAGCTGCTGCCATGACCAAAGCCAGCCTGGCTGCAGCATTCCCTTCGCCATTCGCATGCCAGGCCAAATTCAATAATGGTTGTAAGTGAAAACTTAATTATTTGACTTCAGTGGAGTTGTTGGTGCTCAGGACAGGGAGGAATTTGACCTGCTCTATTACTGGCCGCAGAATCCCAAACTAATTATAAAAGCCCAGTAAGACAGATTTTAAATTTCTTAGTTTTACTATTATTATTGGACTACTCATTTCCATGCTATGAGGTGTTTAAAGACTGGAATATCAACTAAATGGTGCATCATTTTAGAATAAACACTCCATGCTCTGCCAGCCCATACTCAGCTGTCACTTCCTCACACAGAAGTGCTAAACCTGCTTGCTGGGCTTAGTTGAAACAAACTTCCAACTGATTTAAATGTTAATGAGACCATCTACAAAAAGGCTCAGAAATAAAATTTAATCCAAAGGTAAGTTTCAGCAAAGAACTGAACCAGAGCGTTATGTGGGGACAACCTGAAGGTTCTTCCAAAGTTTGGTGTTGGTTGAGAAATCAGAATGTGGAAAATAAACTGTTTGTGCTGAACAAATGTTGGAAAAGTCAAAAGTTATGTCAGTGCAATCAGAAATACCAGTATTTCCCAGTAATTCCACCATTACCGTGGTCCCTTTCCTGAGTTAATTAAACCTTGGAGGAAGTTCCTCCGTGTGAATATCACAACCCAGCTGGCGCAAAGCAGGGTGGGAAGGGATCAGAACACAGGGAGTTTTTCCAGGTACCAAAGCATCCTGCCCTCCCTTACCGTGATCAGCACTGCACGCGAAGGGCTCTGTGCACTGGGCCAGCAGGTGCCCCTCTCACAGCTCTGCTTTACTGCCCGAATCACCCCAGGATGCTCCATCCACCCGCCTGGGCATCAATCCCTGGTGCTGAGCTCAATGCACGCTGTGAGAGACTGAGCAATCCTAACCCCAGTGGGGACTTACACTCTCTCCTGACAGGGATGAGTTTCGAGCCCTGTCAGCTGCGCAATAATTTATATCTAAATCAGTTCTGCTTTATTTTAACATACAGAACTTTAACCTGTAACCTCCCCACCACAATGAACATTAGGAAGAGTGCCAACTATAATCCTTAAATACTGTGATAATAAAGTAAAGGTGGGAATTGTACAAGTAATAAAACCTCTATTCTCAGAGGTGAAACAGAGCTGGTGCCTTTGAGAAACCCGAGACACGCTGATAGAGTGTTTCCATTTTTCCACTTCCCTTCCTGTAAAATATTTGAGAGTTTCTCTGTGCTCTTGTACATGTGAGCACCCACTTGACCCCGGGACTGAGGCTTTGTGTGTTCCCTGGCTCCATTTCCCTCTGGAGTGGGGATGCTCAGGTACTTACACTCAGTCCCCATCACCTCAGGGGCTGCAGTGGCCTGTCCTCCCTCTCCAGCCCAGCGACACTCAGGGCACGGCAGGGAAAAGGGAAAGGGCTGGTTGAGAGTCACAAGAGAAATTCTCTACCACAGACAGGAAGCAAGAACTGCTCAAGTGGCTCCAGACACCACTCCAGACAGAACGGGGATTATGGCAAAATACAGTTCACCTCTTAAATTAAACATCTGAGGCACCAGAAGATTATACAAATTAATGCTGCTCCCAAACAGGGCACTCCTGCTCAGAAAATAAGAACTTTGAGCTTTCCCTAATGCAGGAAAATGGTGATGGTGGCTTGGGCAGTGCTAAAGTGGAGTGTAAAACATCCCCCCTCCCTTCCCTGCTGGTTGAATACAAAGGCCTTCTCATTTATTATCACTAATACTCTACCAAAAACTCCTGTACACCTTTAATTAAATTATTGCAGTCCTTTTGTGGATTATGCATAAATCTTCATTTGTTTTCTTTATTAGCATTCGATCTGGTTTTGTTAATTGCATAAATGTTCCCCTCAGGCAGGAAAGCAATATAGTTCAACTAAAGCAGGGGTTTTGTTAGGGGTAGTCAATTTGATTAACATCACTGTCAATATGATGGATGGAAATTCTCTCAAATGAGTCGCCCATACCTTGAAATCATCACTAGAATATTCATTTCATTAGGACACAAATGATAAATTCAATTTGGAATCATGCTGGCCTGCCCAAAGCTTCCCTTAATAGGGGGAAATGCAGGTGCTTTGTCTTCTACACTTTGTAATCAACATCTCAACCCTTTTTATTTCCCTGTCTCATACACAAGTCTTAATATTCCTGTCTCAGATTTGCCAAAAGCTTCTGTGTTTCCATCAGGTTGCTTTCCTGACTGGAGAGAGCTCAGAGGCCAAGGATCTTACAGCTCCTGTGCTTGTTCTCCCCCTCAATTCAGGAACATTTACTGGCATTATGAGTAGGAACAAAACAATTTCTAGTGGTGTTTTTGCTTCCCACATGAAGCGTGTTCCAAGTGAGGTCTTGGAGCGCTTTGGCAAACAAGTCTCAAAAAAGGAGGAGGAACAACAGGTCAAGTCCAGAAGAGAAAACAGCTCCCAGAAGCTTTAGACATTCATTGAAGTGTTCAACCATTGCCTCTTTGAAAGAGCAAAGACAAAGAGACTGAGAAAAGAGAATGTAGGTGTGTGATGAAAGGTGGCAATTCTTGCACTTTCCCAGAGTGAGGTTGTATTACTTTCAAAGAGACACTGCATGTAATTAGCCACCAGGAAAAGAGACCTTCCTCCCTTTTTCCTTCCTCTTTTGTCTCTTTAATTAAGTTATCTCCCATTCTTAGCCATACTGCCATTATTCCACACAATGTGTGTTCATTAGAAATGCATTTACACTTATCATATCTTGATTTATCAGCTCTTCCCCTCATTTCCATACCCTGGATTAATGGGCCTTGGGACAGAACACACTGAATCAGTTTCACAAGAGTCTGGGAGAGGATCCAGCATTAATAACCCCACATGGCAGAGCCCACACATGTGTGTAATACATGTGGATTTATAAGCTAAGTTACCCAAAAAAAAAGGGTGCCTGGGGGGCCTTCAGGTATCTGAAGTCTCTACAGCAGTTTAATTCCATGAGTAACTCAGCAGTCTGGCTCTTCGTACAAAGCTGCAGCACAGACACAGCCCAGGGACTAATGGAACTCTGCAGTGGGAAACTGAAGTGCCTTTAAGGTTCCCAGCAGGTCACTGACACATGCAGGGAAATAGGAACTTCCAATTCCAGAACAAGCAAAAGAAACTCCTGGAACAAAATAGATGTTTCCCCAAATTCCACGCAGATTTAAAGTTCAGAAAGAGAATTTCCTCAGTTCAGGGTAAGATGGAATTTTCCCTTTCATAGTTTTTACCTTTTGCTTTCTGAGGTGCAACACACCTGAGATGATAAAACCACACCACCACCAAAACTCCCAGGCCTCCAGAGGTAGGCTCAGACAACCCAAGGTCTCACCCCACTCCTGGAGATGTTTCATGTCTCCATCTAAAGCTCTTTTTGGCCACAAACTTGGCTTTGCTGAGGGTGAATCACTGCAATAGAACATTCACAGGGAGAG
>JAWWEU010000058.1:2901150-2944961 GCA_035583155.1 Acropternis orthonyx
AGAGCCTCACCTGGGCTTTGCTCTCCAGACACTGCCAGGTTTCCATGGAGAGCAGACAGAGGATTTCAGCTCTGGGAGCAGAGCTGTGAGAAATCCCTGACAGGGGAGCGGGGCAGATGCTGAACAGCTGGATTAGCAGGGAGCGTGGTGTGAAACTGGCAGGGTCTCTCCAAAGCCTTGTCACGGGCTCCCCCCACCCCGAGCTGTGCAGCCTGACAGGGTCGTGCAGCCCTGCAATCAACTGACAGAGCAGAGAGGAACATCATTAGGCATCTGCAACCTCTGCAGCGACAAGATTTGTTGGAGGGCAGAAGAGACAGCTGAGTAACAACAATATCTTATTGCTACGGGCTCCCTGAGCGGTGATGGAAGGCAGGGTGAGTGCCGGGGGCTGCGGGAGGTGTTGGAGGCTCCGTGGAGCAGGCGACGCTACAAATGAAGTGGCACAGGAAGAGACACGGACATGGCACAGCAGATAAAGATGTAAGTAGGTCAAGCATCACTTTCTCAGGATGGGAGTGACATTTTGGCCTTATACAAAGCAAGAGTCGTTTGTTATTATTTGGTTTAAGCCCACTAAACACATTGGCTGCCACTGGCAAAGCCATTTGTATTAAAATCAAATTGATGATTCCAGTGCTGAATGCTGTGCTTGCTCTACAAGGTTATTAATTATGCATCCAAATTGACAAAGGTAATAACACTCACCTGGCTGCAAGGGTATGGGGAGACTGGAGAGCTGCTGAGCTGCTTATGTTGGGGAGATCACACACACTGGGGCTGTTTGTGTCAAATAGATGAACAACAACACGTGAACACACACATGATAGTGAACAGCACTGAGAACCCTGCACTGCCAGGGACCCTGCCACGGACTGCAACAGAGGGGCCAAGGAGCAAATTAATAAGTGCAATCAACGTGTGAAATCAGTGTTCGTGTGGTAAATACTGGCAGAAAGTGAAGGTGATTGTGCTTGTGCAGCCAGCCGAGGGATTGCAGTGTGAGATAAACCTAACAAGTGTTTTCAAAGCCACCTCCCAACACAGTGAGCTCAGGTCTGGCTGTAACAGCCAGGGCAGGGGCATGACTTGGACTGGGGGGAATGGAAAGCTGTCTCAGTCTCTGCTAAAGAACGTCCAAGAATGTTTTAAAACATCCACAAACATGGGTCAGGTTATGGTTGGTACCCAGGTACCATTTGACAAGGACAGAAACTTGGCACTCATAGGACACAAGATCCCAAAAAGAAGTTCAGTATTTCAGCACCTACAAACCAGGCAGAATTCAAGATCCCACAGCCACGTGCAGCCACACCAAGGGTTATTACTTCATTCCCTCTAGACCAAGAGCCTCTTTTTAGAGATGCTTAATTCATTTGCAGTCCAAAGTATGTATCACTTGAGGTATTGATTTATTTCTCAACAGATGTAACACCTTTCTAGGCAGAGATGCTGAAATGAGTAGGATAAATCAATGGAGAATATTTTTTCTGCATGTCATAAAATGGTTTTGCATTCCACACAGTCCCAGGGTGGTTTTGTCCAACGGATTATTCTTTTCATTAGTGTTCCATCAAAGCCAGACAAACCAGCTGATTGTTCTCCACCACCCCCCAAGAAAGTTAAACGCTTAAAATAACTGCTGATAGAAATGTTAATTCAGGGCCTATTGTTTTTGCTAATTAGCATATTAAAGGAAGTCAGAGAGAGGAAAATATCAATTTCTTAAGAATAACGAACCTTGCCTCTTCCTCAGAGTTAAATATTTCAGGATTAAAGTACCTGAGTGCTCTGAAGACACCTGATATCCACGGCCCAGGGTCTCTGCAGACAACAGCAGAGCTTTTAGTTTCTTTAAAGCTAGTTATGAAGTTTTTGGCATGACACCCACACATCGACACACCCCAAATAAAGGAGAGAGATTCCATCACACACTGAAAACCCTCAAGGGCTGAGCAGCCCCTGTCCCATGAGCTGATGCAATGCCTGGGAACTCACACACTCACCTTCCAGTTGCCTTCTGCTGCCTCCTGTCCCAGCTCAGCCCTTCCCAGGAGCACCCAGAGCTCCTTCCCAGCTGCAGTTTTATCCAGCAAAAGCCACTTCTTTCTCCTGTAGTTCTTTGAACCAACCTGCTGCTGCCAGTGGAGCCCTGCAATGAATGAAGGGAGAAGCTCTGAACTCCCCAAATCACACAGGGACTGTCATGTTGGGAATTACGTTGAAGGCTTTTGAGCAGCCACTGAAATGGCTGTTTGGGAAGTGCAGAGAATGTGCATATTTTCTATATTTGCTCAAAATGTTATAACCAAGAAAAAAAGCCACATGGATCTATTTTTATACATTTGTATTTTCTACTTACCTCAGAAGGGAAATTTTAAGCTACTCTCTTGTAGCTGAGCTGGGACCAGGGCTGGATCCTCAGCTGCCATAAGGAGCAGACCTCCCTGAATCACCTTTATTTACACCAGTTCATGGCCTTGGGTTTCTCCTCAAAACGATCTCACAAAACATTGGGAAGCCCCATTGCACTGCTGATGGCAGCACTGCATTAACAAGTTTTGGCCATATTCCTCATAAGGTTTAATCCAGCCACTCTGATTCAAGTCCTATCCATTTAATCAATGGATATATTTGCAAATAAAGTGAGGGTTTTTATAATGAGTACATATGGCACACACACACACAGCTGAGCCCCTTCACTACCAAAGCCACAACCATCAGATTTTGAAAACCAAATTAATCTAAAACCTCTCCCTTCACAGGATTCCTTTTCCTTTGCCCTGTGAGCATTAGAAATAGCGCTCCTTTTACTAACAGAAATAAGTGCTGAAAGAACTGCCACCATGACAATAAATCTCTTATCAGTGCAAGTTTAAATAGTGACTGAAATCATTCACGAAGCAGTTTTATTTAAAAGTTGATTATTCAATTGCAGTTGATTTCAGAGTGACCTCACTGGAGTCTGGAAAGATTTACAGTGGAGCTGAGCACAGTCTCGGGGGACTTAATGACTTCATAGAGCTGCACACATCAATTCTCTTTGACTCACAGAGCTTCTCCCAAATCCCTCTGCTCCCTCCATCTGAACCAGATCTCAGACCCCATCCCAAACATGCAGGATTGCTGTAGATACCAGCAAAAGTTAAATACAGGGTATTATTACTCTTGGAGAAAGAAAAAAAAGAATGACTTGGTGGATTTAGCCAATGTAAGAAGAATCAAGATCAGGCTCCGTGACACTCCATCAGCATTTCTTTTCTAGCATGACAGAGACAGATGGGCTGTTTTGGAAAAGGATTTTTAGAGAAAGAAGAGAAAAACACGTTTGACCCAAGTTTTACAACAAAACGTCAAGCAAAGGTGGGGGAAGAGAAAGACACGTGCTAAAAATGGAACCTTTCCTTGGCCCAGGCTGCTTGTGACAGTCAGAGCTTCAGCTCTGAGCTCTCAGCAGCAGCTGGGAGCCCACAAAGCCCACCCTCAGCTGCTGGGAGCATTCCGGGAAAGGTGTTTGTGCCTCTGCTGAGGCATTTATGTACCAAGCTGGGGGTTCTGGCTGAGAGCAGAATGCTGCCAGTGTCTGGATAAAACCACAGCTCACGTGCAGCAGGATTTGGGGTTTTTGGAGTGGCTGCATCAAAGCCCTCCCTGCCACAGACACAGAGCCAGAGCCTGGGCTGGCACGTGGAGATCCTCCCCCCTCTAAGTCCCTCACCTCTCAAGCACCCTCAGGAGCATCAATATGATCATTACCAATTATGTAACATCAAAGAAAAAGAGATTAATAACTCAGCCTTGAAATCCCCTCAAGATTTATCACCTTGTGCGTCCTGTCTCCAGGCGGCATCGGGAAGCTGTCACCGGGAGACACGGAGAGGTGGAAACTGGAGCTTTGTGCTGATCATGAGACAGTTATTCTTTATCAACAAGTGAAAAATGTGTGGAAATCCATCTGGGTGTTTATCTCTGTCATTAACACAGCAGCCTCTAAGTGCACAAAAAGGAGGCATTTCATCAATTGCTTCCTTGGGCTCTCGGAATCGTAGGATGGTTTGGGTTGGGAGGGACCTTTAAAGGTCATCTGGAGCAACCCCCTGCAATGAGCAGGGACTTCTCCAACTAGATCAGGTTGCTCAGAGCCCTCTCCAACCTCAGTGACCCCAGAAGGACTAAAAATACCTGCAACCACCTTCCCAGGGCAGATCTACTGCTGGGTTTTCATATATTTTTACAGGTCATGCCCAGGTGAATTCAAGAGGTCCCTCCAAACTCCACTGCTCTGTGTGTGGGAGTTGTGACAGGCAGGAGTTACCTGATCAACAAAACCCTGCTGGGAGGGGAGAAAGGCCTCAGTTATGCCATTTGGATACAGTAAAAAATTAAACCATCTCACTTAGAGTGTATTTCTTTCAGCCTGAATAAACCAACTTTACCCTTTCACGACAGCTCTCAAATGTCAAGACACAAATCTTGAGGAACTCTGTACTTTCCCAGGGTTTGACTTCTTGAGAACATAAATTTATCCAAAATAACATCTAAGGGACGAGTTAATTTGACAATAACTTTCTTTCCAGTCTAATTAAAGGTTGTATGAATTTCTGAAGGATGAGTTCATGCCCAGGGTAACACTGGTTGAATATTTCATTAATCTTACCTCAAATAAATGTGGACCATAATGACAAAGCCAGCTCTCTTCAGAAACCATTATTTTTTTATCTACATAAAACAACTTTCTGTCCTTTCTTCCCATTTGTGGTTTTTACCACGCTAAGAATCAAATTGCAGAGCGAATTACTGGGACCAATTTGAGGCCATTTCAGCTCGGGGACACAGTGGGGTCCTTTCAATGCCATTGTTCGGCCCCTTCCACACGTGGAGCTGCTCGAGGCTCCCACAGAGCCGGGAGAGGGAAGGGGCCACAGCCTGGGGGGCTGAGCCAACACTCCCACACTGAGCCCTGCTATTTAAAGAGGTGGATTTCATGCCCTGCAAAACCCCTGGGAAAATTAAGAAGCATTTGCAAGGCAGGTTTACCTCTAAGGTGCAGCCCTGCCTTGCCAATAAATGTCCCTGTTTTTACTGAAATAAGGATTTATTTTTCTCTCATGCAAAGAAGAAGAAAGGTTAATGAGGAGTCAGGATCTCTTTATACACCAACTTATCTTCGACTGCTCTGGCTTCCCTCACAGCAGCTTAAACAGAGCAGCATCCTCAATGTATGAAAACTGCTTTATTTCCAGTAATTAGAGAAACTAATGAATCCAAACACCACAAAAGGTCCAGATTTATCAGGCTGTCTGCTTCCAATTTGTATCACACACTGTGTGCTCAGAGACAGTAAAGAGCAAATTGCATAATTAGGAAAAGGTTAGAGTTTTCTGCAAAGAGTTTACAGAAAGCAATGACGAACATCTGACAGCACATTCCACCCCTTTTGTCACGTATTTCTCCAACTCAACCCCAAGTCAAAAGGCTCCGACTGATGATGTCCCCACTGCAGCCCCTCTTTGTCCCCCTCTCTCTTCAGGTTCTCTTCAGGAACTGACAGGGAAAGGCTCCACGGAACAAACTCCAGGGCAATGTTCCAGTTGCAGGGGAAGGTTTTAACCCCAACTTTGGAAGCCCCGTGTTGTCATTGCAAAGGACACATTTGGTGTCAGAGGAACGGAACCAACATAACCATTTTTCCAGCGTTTTACAGCACAAGGAAATTTAATTTACAGTTTGGTTTAATTATTCCTAACACACTTAACATTTCACTAATTAACTTCTAGAGCAACGTGGGGGAAATCTGATTTATCTGTTTACTTCCCTCTTTAGCTGTTTAATGAGCCACACTGCCCTCTGCTCTGGAATCTCTTTGCATGGACAAAGACACTGAGAACTACAGAGCAGGTTTTTACCTTTGCAGCCTGCCCAGCCATGGGAGAGCCAGGCTGCTCTCAGGGCTTTCTCCCCATTAGTTATGTCTGTTTTCCAGAGGAGAATCCTCTCCTGCTGATTGGTGGGCACAGAATGATCTGTGAGTGCCCAAGGAAAGATCTGAACAGTTCTAGAAACCTGAGCTGCTCCCTCTGAAGGAACCTCACATTCACTAACCTGATCCAGAATTAATGCACAGCCCTGCCTATCGACAAACCTTTTGTTTCTTCAAAGGTGTCAGTTCCTTTCAGATTTTCAAGGTGTTCTGTATAACCAGAGTCTGTGTCTTGTCTGGCCAAGCTGAAGAGTTTTATTCATTCACCTTCTAAGAGAGCCCTGGGTGAACTCAGTGCTCACCCATCATGAATTCACGCGAATGTTCCACTTGTGACAACTCAATTCCAGCAGCTGAATTTCATTGCCTCTCACCATATGCCAAGTCATGTCCCTGCCTGCGCATCCCACAGCACTCAGGGCCACAAGTACAATAGCTGCATGTTATTAAACCCCCAAATTGGGGAGATAATCTATTCACAGCTCATTCCTCCCCCTCCTCCCTTCCCGTCCCCTTAGAAACAGCTCTTCTCCCCAGTAAATAAAGTTAGAAAGCCTTATCATTAATTCTATTTAGGCCTAATATGTCATAAAGCCAGGAAAGCAGGCCATTTTCCTCTCTGCTGGGGCACAAAACATGGATTAACTATTCCAACCAGAGCTGTGAATGATTTATTAATTCAATTTTGGAGTGTGTGACTGTCACATCATATAAGTTCGTTATAAAAAGAGTCTCTCTGAAGACTCTTTTCCTCTTTTGAAACCAAGTGACTGACATTTCACACCCCCCACAACCATGGCCATCCATCCCCTCGCTGCTGCTTCTGTGTCACACAGAGGTGACACCCTTTGTCCTGTCCATGTTTCAGTGTCTGTATGGGATGAGGGAGAGCTCTGGTGGTCCATGGCAGTGACATCCCAACCCAAGTTTGTGCTTAAATTTAGGGGCTACCCGGTGCTCTGGGTGGAACTGGGTGGTCACCTCTGCTTGCTCCGAACCACAGAGGGGTTGAGGTTGGAAGGAGCCCCCGGAGGGCACCTTGTCCCACCCCCTGGCACACGCAGGGCCACCTAGAGCTGGTTGTCCAAAATGATGCCCAGGTTTTTTTCCACTTTTAATATCACCTCGTTCATGTCTTCCTGTCTGTAAATAAAACACGAATGTGGAAATAATAAGCAGCATGTGGAACCTGCATTTCCCCTGGTTACAAACAATGACAAGTTTTAACACAGATACTTTGAAGTTTGTTCCAAAATTTCCCTTGTTAATGTGAAAGGTACAGGAGTATTTCTGTTCAATGAACATCAATAAAACGTAAAACAACTTAGAAAAACCCCTTCTACAAAAAGTGCCTCCATTGAGAAAGTTTCAGACCTCAAAGCCCAGCTTACCCAGCTGAGGACTGACAACTTGTAACCAGAACAACACAAACACTCCTAGAGACTGTAAAACCAGGAGACACACAAATAACTCCATTTGATCTCGCCCATCTAACACAGACCATTGCAGGGCATTCATTCACCTCGAGACAAAGCCAATTTTGGCTAAAACACTCCTCCAGAAGGAGCCCTGTCTTGGTTTGCAGACATCAGTTCCCCGGGTAGTTCGTTCCACTGCAAACCAGCCACACCATTTCATCTAATTTGCACCTCTCTTATTTCAGCTTATCCCATTCATTTTTGCTCTGCATCCCTTTACTAGATTAAGGAACTCTTCCATTCCCCACTGTGAGGCAAGAATAGGAGCCTGCTCTCAATTCCCCCTGAAACCGAGTGTTGTTTCATTTTTAGATCTAAGAACCCCGTTTCATTTCAAAATAAAAATAAATAAAACCCATTCTGAAGGATGGAAACAGGAATAGCAGAGTAAATGCTCTCTCTCATTTGCAGTAATAGCTGTGAAATGCCACTTTGGGACTGGAAAGTATCTCGATTCTGTAATTACACGTTCATCATCCCTGCTCCGTTTGGGGCCCCCGGGCAGTATTTCAGAGCCCCAGCCCTGCAGGGCAGCCACACTCCCCTGTAATCACTCGTATATTCTCCCTGCAGACGACAAGGTCAGTCCTTTTATAGGGCTCTGGCTCCAGCCAGCCTGACACGTCCCTGGATTGCAGTTGTGGAAAGGTCTGCGAAGAAAAGCATTGAGGAGATGAATCACTTGGGCTCATGGGTCCAGGGG
The DNA here is from genome assembly GCA_035583155.1 of Acropternis orthonyx. Taxonomy (NCBI): domain Eukaryota; kingdom Metazoa; phylum Chordata; class Aves; order Passeriformes; family Rhinocryptidae; genus Acropternis; species Acropternis orthonyx. The sequence continues at coordinate 2,909,312 of JAWWEU010000058.1, forward strand.
AGGCAGGAAGGAGCCTCTGCGAGGTGTCTGTGCCGCTGATTTACCATTCACAGCCTCCTGGGCAGCTGAGAAATGAGGTCTGGGGGGCACAGGGGCAACGGGAAGAGATACTTCTGTAATCCCCAGGAGGCTTTCAGGAGACTGGAGTCTGTGTCCTCCTCAGAGAGGAGAATTCTGCTGGGTTTGTGGGCTTGGGGATGGAGCTGTCACAGGATGGTGGGTTACCTGCTACAAGTTCTTTTTGGTGTGGCCCTTTACCTCCCAAAGACACCCAGCTAAAAAGAGTGCAATGTAACCCCCAAGAACTGTGCAATGTATCCCCAAACATAAAGCTTTGCCTTCAGCAGTGATTTTTGTAAAGCACAGCTGCAAACTGTGCCCCCCCCAAACCTGGGGGACCTGGATGTCTCAGGGCAAGGACTTCTTAAACCCAGCAACGTTTCCCAGAGCTCTTCTGTCCACGCGTCTATTCTGCCTTGCCACAGTTGTTCTCTTGCTTTATTATTTCCTATAATTCAGAGTGGTCCCAGTAATCAAGACAGGACGCACTCCTTCCCATCCTGCAGATGAAAGGCAGATAATTAAATGGATGTTTCCAATACCATGCTCTATTTATGCTACTTTCTATACGGTGAATTAATGCTAAAGCTGCAGAGATTCTCCTCTGAACAAAGAAACAGCACAAAGAAATCGATTTGTATCTGGTTCTATTGTACATGGATCTGAGTCGGAGTGTTTATCTCTGAATTATACAGTATCACGCCAGGAATGGGGGGGCTACAGAACTTCAAAAATAAATCAGAATTGTGGCAGTTCATTCCCACTTTGCAAAGGCACAAATGAATGCAGGAGGTTTTTAAAGCAGAGCAAAGGGACCTTACAAGGGTGAGCAAGCAGTTGCCACATTGCAAGAACGTAAAAGGGCTTTAGCGAGGATAAAAACACTCTTGGCTTTCACTGTGCAGTGCAGGGAGCAGCAGCTGAGCTGTTCCCACAGCATCCTGCACCATCACATCCTGCATCTGCCACCAGCAGACACTGGGACTGCAGATCTCCCTGCCCTCCCCCCCTGGCTCAGGCTGCTGCCAGCAGAGCTGCTGGCTGTGTTTTGTAGGACACATTTCTGTCCACATTCCCCTCAAAACAAGACACCAGAGTCCCACCAAGCCCCTCTTTGTGCCTCTTGCTGATCCCACAGCTGGGAGCAGAGCCAAGGAGCTCATCATTCCACACGGGATTCTGTGCTGAAAAACACCATGGAGACACTGCAGCTGAGGTGATACATCCTCCCTAATGCTGCTCCCATATGCACCCGCTCCGAGGTAACCATGGCAAACAACAGCTCTCACCAAGAGATTTCCAACTTCAAATATTCCTTTGCCATCCAAGGTCACTCCACAGCACTTCAGCAGTGGGTGCTGAGCCCTCTGAGGTTCAGCCACGTGGTAAAAGCAGAAGGGAGAGGAAAAGGAAAGGATGGGAAGGAAGATGCAGAAATTAGAATGGCTCGTAATTTGTTTTGTTCTCACATTTATTCCCTGGGAATCAAAATACAGTAAGCTAAGGATCAAGCGTGCCAAAATCTGAAAAGCTGTGAAAGACAGGCTAATTATAGGCATGGCTTAACAGATGGGAAAGCTGAGACCAGGACAGGCCAGCAAGTGTAAACAGGGCTCTGTGACGACCAGGGGGAAGCTACATCAGTGCATCTCGTCAATCTGCCTCCTCATTTAGTTTTGGGGCACAACTGATTCATGTTTTCAAGTTTTTCCCTACAAGTGAAAGCGATTTCATCTGCTAAAAATCATGGGAAACCAGAAAGTAATAGAAGTCTTAAGTTCTCACGTTCAGCCCGGGGACTGCAGCTGCTCCAGCAAATCCCCAGAGCTGGTGCATTGCTCCAGGAGCTCGGAGCACAGGCTGCTTCCAGCCTGCAAAGAACTGACCTTCCAGAACACCAGCAGTGAAAAACTGGAGCTTTGGTGAAACTAGTCATTTCCCAAAGAGTTTCCAAAGTTGTTTTTTATACGAGTCTTGATATCAATTTTAAAAGTCGGTCCAAAATTCCCAAACGCTGCTCAGTTTTGCTTTTTAATTTGGAAGGCCTGATCTCAAAAGGCAAGTCTCAGCAAATGGATTTTAATCATGTCTGAGAACAGGCCTCAAGCCTTCATTTGCTGAAAAATCCTTTGGGATGAGCACCCTGGGGACCTTATTCTGTGGTTTTCTGCAGAATGAGCCAGACACATTCAGAGCAAGCCCAGCCTCCACCTCTGGCACAGCTGAAGGATTCAGCTCACGAGGTGCTCACACCACCCTCACCTTACTATATACTATAACAACCAGGAGATCCTTGGATTTTCCACATTACTTAAGGAGAAGGGCAAAACAGGGAGAAACCAGTGCAGCAGGTACATTGAGTCTGCTCAGGAAGCCAGTCAGGTTGTGTTCCTCTCAGTTTACTTTCCTGTGATAATAAAGGTTCTCGCTGCTAGCAAATGAGAATTCTGAATTGCTTCTCAGTTCAGCAGAAAAAGAATTAAGAGTTTCTCCTTTGCCTATTGTTCCCTGGCTTATCAGCTTCCCCATGGCCAGGACAGGCTGCACTGAGAGGCAGCAGCAAATAAATCCCCCTCATTAGTGAGTTACTGTTTGACAACCCCAAGCCTGACTTTGTCAGCTCAGAGTGGCTTCTCCTCCTGTTGTTAAAGAGGCAGAAAATCTGCACTGTTCTGCCAAGCTGCCAAATCAGATTTCAGCAGCAGGACACTGAAAGCTGGAAAAAAAACAGAGCTCAGGATCAGATCTGGTTTTCTCTCTGCCCCTCAACCTTTGGCACAAACCCTTGTGTCATGTGCCCATCAGCTGCATCTCGGGACATCTCCTGGACTCCCACGGCAGGAATTTCAGAGCTCCCTGTGACAAGGGCAGGGACCCCAAGGGAGGATGGAGAAAATCCAGCAGCAAGACAGGCAGGTGTGCACAAGGCACAGAAACACCGGGCCAGCAGCAGGATTTATGCGCTCAAATTGTCCTGAAAATGCAGCAAATGGACAATTTTGCAACATGACAAGCAAAGACACACAGAGCAACACACACACCCTGCAGGACACAGAGGTGTTGACAAGGCAAGAGGAGGGGTTTGCCAAATGTGCCTGTGGGAAGGCAGTTCTGGGAGGGGATGGGAGCAAAGAGCAGATCCACCACCAGCAGCAGGTTTTCCACTGCTGCTCCCACCCTGCTTTTAAGCACAGCCCTACTGATGAGAGATGTAGAGGGAAGAGCCTCACATGGTCACTTCATGCTTCCAGAACAGTACAAAATGCACCCTAAGAGCAAACTGGGACCTGGCTCAAAGCATCCGCTGCCAGGACACAGCTAAAGAGCACAACTAACCTGTCCTCGTGGTTGGGCATTTTTAGGACGAAACCTGATTGCGCCTCAATTCTGGTTCGGTAACACAAGCAAAACATCCCCCTCCTCTTGCAGGTGGATTGCAAGGGCAGCCTGGGATGCTGAGGGCACTTCTGGCTGCTGTGGAGCTGCAGCACGGAAATGGCTGAAGATCCCACTGGGAGCAGGGAAAGCCGCGGGAAGAAATGGGTGAAGCGAGACAGGAGCAGCAGTAACTTGGTGCTGCGGATACCAAGAGCTGCTCAGCCCTGCACAGATCCATAGCAACACTCCCGGCCTCTCCCAGCTGCCAAAAGGAATGGCAGGTGCAGGCAGAGATCCTAAAGCAGCAGAAGGAAGAGCACAAGGGATGGTTCTGGCCTTGGAAAGGAGAGGCTGTCTCAAACCCCCCATGCTCTTTGCAGTAGCTCACAAAAGAGGGAATCATCTTCCTCCAAGTTTCCCTCTGCAATGCCCACAGTATTAAACAGCAAATCTGGGGGATTTTTAAGACCTATAAATATGTGGTAGACTAGTTTTCTGGAAGATTAATGTCACTACTGCTCCTTATTTTATAGGGGTACCTCTTTTCCCCAAAAAACTTCCTTATTCCCTCTTATTCTCAGCATGCAGCAGTGCTTTTAGCCACAAGCTGAGAAACCCCCTTCCCCTCTCCCCTTTTAGTCCTTGAATCTCAGGCTTTTAGCATCTAATTTGAATCCCAGGCTTTTAAAATGTAATTTGAGATAGCAGGGATTCATGTTCAGCTGCCATCCCCGAAGAGGGAGCACAGGCAATAGAGGCACCCGGCCCATTAGCCAACATCGCGCTCCGCTCCCTGAAGACTGTGCTTGAAAAAAAAAAAAACTATAGACTTTTAAGGCTAATTGCTTCCAAAATATAGTTCCCATTCCCTCTCATTATAGCCTCTCTAGGGAGAAATTCAGTAAAATAACTGGTGATATTTAGGTAGCTTACTTTTGGCAGGCTGTGCAGGGAGAGAGCGGGAAACAGTCCCCAGGGCACTCCTGTCACCCACCTGCTGCTGCTGCACTTCCATCCAAAAGCACCTCCCTGGCAGCCTCTTGCCAGTCCTTGTCCTCTCAGGCTTCACAATGACCCATTTCTAGACCTGTATTTGCTCCTCTCTATCGCAGAAAGCCATTTCCTCTAACACTTGTTAATCCACCACTCAACACACTCAGGAATCCACATCTCTTGGCGTGTTTGGAGCTCCAGTTCAAGGATCCCCATCACCCACCGCACAGGCTCCAGCTCCAGAACTGATGCACAGCTGAGAAATCAACACTGTTTAAGGGGGGAAAGCTTTGATAAACAAACCATGTGTTTTAAACCAAAGACGAGATTCCAGGCTGCGGAGACAACCCCCAGCAATGCCCCAGGAAAGAGTTCCTAACGCAGTCCAGTCAAACTGACTGTGTGGGGTCTACGAGAATTAAAGTTCTGCTCACAGTCCAAACTCACAGCTTGTGGCAGAAGACTTTGGACAACGCCAAGTTCAGGAAAGTTGAGCCTTTCACTTAAAAAGCAGCTAAAACAACACTCAGGGTTTCCTGGGTGCAGAGAACAAGCTACACAGCCACATGGAAGAACCAGCAATTTTTTGACCCTCTCCTCTCAAAATTTATTTCCCAAAAGGTGTATTTCTTCCAGCAACCTCATGGCTGTCTGGAGGTGAGAGATTTTCAAGGTGCCCTCTGTGCCATTGGACAGGCTCACTTTCCTTGCCTGGAAAACCACATCTGGCCACTCCTGCTTTTCCAGCTTTGAGCCTGTTCTGCTCTGGGAGCTCTTCCTGCTGCTCTGGCTGCTTTACTGCAGCACACAGGGAGGGGCACTTTAAGCAGAGACACGGTGCTTTAAGACTTCTGTTTGCACACATTAATTGGGATTAGCCTAACATTTATTCTACTTATGGCACAAAGCCCTTTGTTAAGGAACACATGTCAAGTTCTTCTGGAAAACTGACTAAGCTGAGAATTGAATTGCTTGCAGTTTTTACCCAAGCTTATATTTGGAAGATAAACCACTCATGTTATTTGTTTTATGACATTTATTATAGAACCAAATTTCCACTGGGGCCCAGACTTTTAAAAGGCTGGTCAAAGGACAATGAGCTGCTGGAAGAATGACAGTGGGAGCAGCAGGGAGGGGCCTGAGCAGTCCCTCAAAATAAAAGCAGTGGGGCACATCTGCACCTCCAGAAACTGGGAGTGGTAGAATTAAGTGAAATTATGTTAAAGATCATCTCCCAGCTCTTTTGGGTCACTCAGAGTGGCAAAGGCCAGCAGGGACCCACCTTTTGCAGTGCCCCATTCTTTGTGAGCTCCCTGGAAAAAGCCACTTGCAGTTCCTCACAACCCCCTCAGGAATTCTGCTCATCCCAGTGAAGCCCCTGTGTCGAGACACTGCACAACTAACATTCCATGCAGTGACCCCCCCAGGGTAGCCCTGCTGGCTCGCCGTGGGCTCAGGGGCCATCCACGACCACGGGGTCTTTTCATTTGAACTCTAATCATGGCATTATTAGGAGCACAAAGCCCCAGATCGTTAATTGTTAATGAGGGAATTGCAGTTCTTGGGTGCTGCACTTAGCAAGCAAAAAAGTCTTTGAGCAGCTATTTGCTGTACATGGCAAATTTTGTGTTGCTGGGAAAAGCACCACAAAGGCTTTGAGGCCCTCAAAACATGTCCTAGTTTACTTTAAAATAGTAAAGGGGGAAAAAAAACCAAACAAACAAACCCTTCCAGCTTTTGAGAAATCATGGAGGAACATGGTGTCGGAGAAAATTAAAGGGTGAGCTCGAGGCAGCCTGAAAATGCTGCAAGAGCAGCTCTGTGCTCCCCCAGCTCTGAGTAACAGGAGAGGTTGGTTCTCACCTGCTGCTCAAACTCCTCAGCGAGGGGGAGAATGGAAGGACAGCTCAGAATCACCTCGTTGGCATCACCCTTAGTCTGAAAACACGGCCCATCCACACCAACACACCAGCACAGAGAGCTCTGGGCAGAGCCTGACCCTTCCCCAACAGACCTGCACCTCAGATAACCAAAGCTTATGTGAAGGTAAAAACAAGTCCTAAAATCCACAGCTTTGCAGCAAAAACTGAAATAATCAGTTCAGATGAAGCGCCCAAATAAATCTTCATTTCTAAAGCCCAAGGAAAATGAAAGGCTGGATGGAAAACCTGAAGGGACATTTTTGTTTCTGCACTTCAGCAAGTGGAGATTGAGCTTGATGACCAAAGCCACAGGTCCTGCTCTTCTCTTCATTGGTGACTTCCAGGAACAATAAAGTTAATTCACTGCTCAAACCTTCCCTGAGGATGGTTTTAGTTTCTCATCCTCCCTTTCGGCCAGTTATAGTAACATTTTGGTTCTATACTTGTGTCAGCCACTATTGCAACACTTTTGTTTCCCAGCTTTGTGAGAAAATAAATCCACATTCCCTCATCTACCCCTCTCCCTCGTGGGGAATAAACCTTGTGAGGGACAATGGGCAGAACCAGAATGTCAAGGAAGACACCAGTGCAAATGTTGTACAATAGAAATGTGAGTTTTTCCAGTGCCCAGATTTTATCCAGATGTTCGTTTAAATGCAAGGCCTGTACTACAGAGGGAAGTTCAGTGAGGTTAAACAACTCAGTGGTTCTAATATGGTTTCACAATTTAACAGGCTCCTTATAAGCCAGGAAAAGCATTTCATTTGCTTTCTTCAGCCTTAAAACCCCCACATGGTTTTTATTTCCCAGGCTCCAGCCTGAGCCCTCAGCCAGCCACAGTGAAGAAACCCATTTTTGGGGTTTGTTTGTCTCAGAGCAGCAGATGATTATGAATCACAGTCACATTCTGCACAGCTAATGAGTGTGACTGAGAGATGTGGGTCCTTTTGGATGGCAGGAATTGGGGGAGGAGAAAGAGCAGCCACTGAGGGACAGAGCAAATTGTGGTGGCAGCTGAATGCGGAGAGACTGAACGCAGAAGGGCTTGAACAACTTGAATGTGTGTCAGATGCTCGTGTGGTTAATGCTCTGGAGCAGGCAGGTTATTTTTAAACCACAGGGGCCTCGTGTGACATGTACCACATCTGCCAGGTGAGCCAACAATTAACCAACACCCCTCTGAGCTCATTTAACCTCGCAGGTAAAATTTACACAGGTAAAACTAATTCTGACAGGGACAATTCCTCACCTCCAGGTGAGCCCCACTAAACCAGCAGTTAAATGATGTTAAAATGTATGACAGCACTGCCCTAAGCTGTCCCCCAGACCAGGGGAGGCCAGAATTGAACCCAAACTGAGGAAACAACCCTTGCCCAGGTTGTTTGCTCTGACTCCTCCTTTGCTGTAGCTCTGTCTTGTCTCCCTGAACTAAAAGAAATATCTGCAAAGTTCCCACATGACTGCACACCAAATTGTCTTGCAAGAATGGTTTCCTTGTCTGTGGGGCTTTGAAATCCCTTTTGTTCCGGGGTCATCTGATAAGGACAGACATCTCCACAGGCAGTTTTCTAGTATCTGTCCTCATAGACACTGAGAGGATGCAACATCTAAACAATCCATCTCTCCTGCTTTGATCTGAATGTTCTTGCATAAATATTAAGTGGCCAAATCTGAGCTCCAATCAAACTTCTGTCTGCAGTTTGTTTGTGGCTCAATTCAGCATTATATCAGGCTGCTATCCCGAGGCTCTGCAGCATAATCCTCCTTATTCACTTGCAGCCTTCCTTATCCAACCCAGACTTATTTTCCCCTTATAAGTTACTTGCTGTTTTTTAATTTTACAATTCACTCTCAACCACTGCAAAATATTGCCCTGAATATAAAAATAACTGATCTGAAATTGGGCGCAAATCCATAAACATCTTAACTGGGATGCAAAGATCTTGCTCAGGTTATTCTTGCAGATTTGAAGGCTGATTTTTCAAGCTCATGAGGTGTGGCTGTGTTAGATTGGCTTTGGAAGAGGAATTGAACATTATCTGAACTAAATCAGAGCTAACTAAAGCATCAAGCAGGACTGGAAGCAAAGCAGAGGCTTTGGGAAGGGCAACAGTTTGAACTATCCAAATATAGATTGGCCTGAGGCAGAAGGTTGGACCTGAAGGCAACAGAGACTCCACACTGCAATAAGTGAAATAAGATAACCCTTCCCCTCAAACCACCTCTGAATGTTCAGACATTGAAAAACATGCACCTGATGCTCCTCAGCCCTGCCTGCACCTGTAAAAGGGCTTTGTGCCTCTGAGCACTGGGGGCACACTGAAGAGTTAACATGGAAATATTAAACAAAAAAGAGAGGGAGAACCAAAGCCCCAAGAATTCACAACCAGATGCTGGGTTTGAGCACATTTCAGAAGACTGACCTAAGAGGCCAAATGTCCAAAGACATTGGTTCTAAAGGCATTCAAATGGTATGACCCAAATGTTAAAGAACTCAACCTTAAAGTCTCAAGTTCACAGAATCCCAGGATATGCTGAGCTGGAAGGGACCCCAAGGATCAGCCAGTCCAACCCTCAGCCCTGCACAGGACCATCCCCAGGAGTCACACACTCTACTGAGAGCATCATCCAAAGGCTCCTGGAGCTCTGGCAGCCTTGGGGATGTGCCCCTGCCCTGGGGAGCCTGCTCAGTGCCCACCACCCTCTGGGGGAAGAACCTTTTCCAGATATTCAACCCAACCGTGCCCTGACACAGCTCCAGGTCATTCCCTGGGTCCTGTTGTTGCCTGATGGTCTCGTTTGCCTCCAAATTCTCCTCAAACCTGACTTTGCACACCAACTGGAGGCCCTCACCAAGGGCCAGCTGTTGGAGCACCATTTCTGCCCTGCCCTGAGCAGCAGGATCCATGGGCAAGGAGCAGCCCAGGGTGATGGATGAGAGCCAGGCACGGAATGGGAGCAGCAGTTCAGGGTGTTGATGTATTAGTGTAATACTCCAGATGATGCAGGAGGATCAGAACAGGCCCATCTGATAACATGTACAAGTAATTCATCACCACAATGAGTTGCTCCAGTGATGTATTACTCAGGAAAAAAGAACTCACCATCTAAAAGGGGAGCAGGCCCAGAAAAAAAAGGAAGCTGGTTATTTCCAGGGTGAAATATTCCTGGACCTGCAGGGCTTCCTTGGCACTGTTCAAACACACAGTATGTACTTCCCCCTCTTCACTCCCACCCCCAGGTACAAATCCAGTTGACTCAACTCTAGGGCATATGAAATGAGGTTTGTTTTGTTCCCAAGAACACAAACCCGAGTGCTGCATTCCAAATTCATATTGGGAATCCCCTTGGATTTCCTCAGAGTGTTGGATCTGCAGTTTAAGCACTTTACAACTTTGCAGATTAAAATAAATTCAATGAAGTGATTTTTAATTTCTTATTGTGTATTGATTTGCTTCTTTTCTGTTGGCTTTTTTGAGACTATTTAATTTAGTCCAAACTAATCCACTTGGCTGGTGGGAGGAATGGAAGAGAGGGAAGAAGAACCTCTTCCCTAATAAATCCAGAGTCGCTGATAAACAGCAGATATTAGAGAATGAAAGTTCTTTGTATTTGCAGAGATGACAGTACAGTATAATGAGAAATGATTTTGAAGTAGTAATTTAAACCCTATACAATAATGACACCGGGAGATAAATAATTAATGTTTTGTATTTTTTTCCTGGGCTTTTCATCTCAAGGAATCTCCAGGCTCCTCACAGTCTTTATAACTGACAAGAAGCAATGCACTCAGTGTTCACACACATCCATCCCACAGAGCACAGACCCTGCTCACAACACACCAAGCACAGCAGAAAGGGAATGTCTCAGAGCACAGGAGACTTGGCCAAACTGGAATTCGGCTGGAACTTAGGATTTATCACCTCCATATTTGCAGAATCACAGAATCAACTGGGTTGGAAGAGACCTCCAAGATCATCCAGTCCAACCCTTGATCCAACACCCCTGCGTGATGTGCCACATCCAGTCTCATCCTAAACACCTCCAGGGATGGAGATTCCACCCTCTCTGGGCAGCCCATTCCAATGCCTGATCACTCTCCCTAAGGAATTTCTTCCCAATACCCCACCTGAGCCTCCCCTGGCACAGCTGAAGCCCGTGCCTCTTGTCCTAAGGTGACACTGAGTAATTTAAAACCCCTCAGGTTTGTCTTGCAGGTGAACCTGCCCTCCCCTGCTGACATTCAGTTGTTCTCTTCACAAACCAGTGCACAAGAAAGGAACACACCAAGCTGCACACACAACAAAGAAGTAGAAAGAGACTTGTTTTTAAAGTGATTGCCATAAAGCATTTTATGCTTCCCCCTCCACCACCTTCTCTTCATGCTTGGAGAAGCAATAATTTCATTAAGTGATTAAGTGCTTTTATTCCTCTGACTCATAGTTCATAAGACACATGAGCATGAATTTCAATTAGTGTTTCTTACAGTGAAATTGGGATGAGGAAAACATTCCCGAGCTGTGGAGAAAGGGTGGGCTAAACTATCCTTAGCAGCCCTGGTGTAAAGCAGAACAGGCAGGAACATGTGGATGGAAAACCAGCACAACATCAGAACACAACGCAGCGTGTCCAACCTCCTGTTGCTGAAGCAGCTTTGCCAAAAGCCAACGCTGAGAGTTCTGTGTCTGTCAGGGCTAAAACCTTCGCCTGGAGAGTTTTAGAGCAGGAGTGCACTAAAGGAGCCGGTCCTTGGGGTGCTCAGCTCAGCCTCAGGGTGCCCTCCAGGAGCATCCCCCCTGTCCATTGAGGCCAAGGAACCTGCTCTGGAGAGCAACAACCCTGCAGAGCTGTGAGAACAGCTCTCCAAAACTCCTTCTTGCCACTGATCTTTTACTCTCCAAGAATATTCTCTTTTCCCCCACCTTCCCCTACCACTGGCTGCTCAGAGATCAGGGTGTTTCTTGCATAAATTCATCTCACCTCATTTTCATACCCTTTTTCCTCAGCCCAGGTGTTTTGTTCTCAGATTCAAAAGCTATGTCAGTGTCCTCAAATAGCAGCACCTCATATCTACTTATATTTCTCTAAAAACACTTGGTCTGAGCTTAAAATTCTCTCTCCTGTTGGGTAAAGCTGGCAATGGAGACCAAGGCTGGTCAGAACTAGATGATTACTGACAATGTTGTGCTGTAGATAAACTTTCACGCAGTTTATTTATATGTTTTGTCTCTACTTCGACAAAACAAAACAGAACAGATAAGTTACTTTCCTATAAAATACACAACTTCCAGGAACTATCCAACATCCAGTCTGTGTAGTGCCAAATGGAAACCCTACAACATCCTGATTCAAACTGAAAAGTTAAATCCTTCTGTGGCTGCAACGACTTTAAGCAGATTTTTACCAAGCCAGGGTTGTGCAGTTTAAGTTCTACAGGAGTTTTGAGTTCTTAGACAAAAATAAGCTCAGCTAATGCCTTTCTTTTTAGTGTGAAACCCCCTGATTTCCCATGAAGTCATGTGTAATAGTTTGGAAATTCAATGTCTCAGCTGCTTTTGCTTCTGGAAAACTAATTGCAAGAGCAAACAGCTGAAGAGAGAAGTTGGTTTTTTCTATTATAGAGATGCTGCAAGGAAAGAACTGAAATAGATCCTCAGGAGAAGCAGGTTTCTATCTGAGTCCCAGAAATATTGCCTTGGTCTGCACCAAACCCTCGCTGCTTTCTCTCCCTAGGAGGCAATAGTTCCAATTTCAACAGCTGTCATTCAGTTGCAAAGCAGAAAGTTTAAATTAGCACCTCAGTCTGGGTTTTCCTTGATCAATTTATATGCCATCACCAGTTACTGGACATGGACACTCAAGGAAGTGCACCGTGGGTTTTTCTCGTGGGCTTGACATTTATCCCCTTGGTGCAACACTGGGAGAAGGTTAAAGGAGGAGGGAAAAGGGCTCAGACAGAGCTGATCACCATTCCCTGTCTGTGCTGCCTCACCTGCCTCCAGCTCAGGGCCCTTGGGGATGCAGCTGTGACAAATGAGCAACATCTGTTCTGTTCTCTCAAATGCCTCTCCGAATTCTGGGAGAAACCCCCCTGAGTGGAACTAAAGCTGTTCTACCAGGCACAAAGGAACCAGCCCTCAGTCAGCTTTGGCTGCCAGAGCCCCGCAGGAGTCAGGGGAAACATTCCAGTTCCACCCCTGAGGTTCTGGCTCCAAATTCCAGAGCAGGAGGGGAGCTGGAACACTGAAGTCCACAATTAACTGGGAAGCAGCTCCCCAGTCACACAGCCCCTGGGCTGGGGCTGCCACTGCACCACCATCCTCCAGTGAGAGGTCCTGTAACCGAGGAGAAAAACAGCCAGAGAGGAGAGATGCTGCAGCAAAAGAGCTCTGTGGGTCAGAGGGAGCCAGGAAGGAGACCCCAGTGCTGCTGCTCACTTTCCTGAGAGTGCCCATGAGCAGCAAGAGCTGCAGGGGAAGGAGAATAACCCCACACTGACCCATCACTGCAGTGGTTTTTCAGGCACAAAACCCAGACCAGCTTCCTGAGCTCCGGCAGAGAACATTTTGGCTTGGAGTTCAGTAATTCCCAGCTGGTCTAAAGTAGCTTTGTTAACCACTCAGCACAGGGAACAGCAAGAGGCATTCAGTGAAACACACAGCTTGGCCTCCCTCCTGCTGCCTCAGCACTAACACAGGTTTATTCTCAAAGGTCAGACTGGTGCAAAACCTGAGCCTGGCCAAGAATTTCTCCAAAAATCAAGTTAACTTTTGACCATATTTCAGTGAGCACAAAGAAAGCATCAAGCCTTCTCCAAACAGTCCAAAACAGTCTCCAAACAGTGAGTGACCCTGCCCTGTTTCACCCCCCAGGACAGCAAACACAGTCAATTCCAGCACCTCAGTTCAGAATTAGAGATTCTGGACCCTTCAGAGCCATCTCCAAGTGCACCCTTTGGACAAGAGGTTTTACACAATGCAGATTAAGGATGAGCTTGACTAAAACCCAGATTACACCCTCCCAACACTAAGACTGGCCTGGCTGCAGATCCACAGGATTATTCCTTCCAGTGAGGCTCAACTTTGAGTTCTTTAGGCCAGAAACTAGTCAGACCATGATTGTCCCTCCAGCAGGGAACCTCCAGCCCTCATTTGATCTGTTGTCTGTTCGCTTTCCCATTTATCACCTGGGAATGAGAACACCACGGGTGCTGGGCACGGCTATCGAGTGCCACGGGTTCATTTTCTTCCCTCTGCTGATTTCCTATTGATCAGGGAGCTGAAACAGCTACTCAAATCCTGTTCCAGCCAAACTACCCCCAACACATCTGTTCTGCTGTTTTAAAAGAATGCTGATCCCTTTCCTTCTCCGGTGACTCCTTTGCAGGGCTCAGTGTAGATATTATTTATGTCATGAGGCTGACACTGGGCCTTTTCCATGGGCCCTGTTGTGTGACTGTACAAAAACTGTGGCAGCAAGGGAGGATAAAAGCTGTGGCCTAAAGATAAATATTCACCCAGAAGTCAGATTTAGGAAGGTTATCCCTGTCTTGCATATTCAGGATTTCAGAAGGGAAAGATTAATGTTCTCAGTCTTTTTGCATTGGCAAGGAGATGTCAATTCTAGAATTAAACCCTAATACCTAATCCAGTGCCTTGAAGGACAGAAACTGCTTCCCACTTACTTGCCCAGAAAGGCTGTTGGGGTGGTTTGACATCAACAGCTTGGGTTAAAAAGCAGCTTCCCTGTCCCTCCTTCCCCAGGTGAGCCCCTGTTTGGGCTTTGCTCTGCCAGGAGTGACAATTCCTCTCTCCCAGGGCACTGACAGACAGAGTTAGCTGTTTCCTGACCAAGTCTGGAGTTGAATGTGCCCTAATAAATATTCCTCAGTTGTCCAGAGTAATTACTTGTGATAAAGGCCAAATACACGATTCTATGAGGATGTTCCTTACAAGTTTATGCGCCTGTAAAACTGTCAGGGCAAATGCCTTCCTACATTTTCATACTTCAAGCTGAGCTAACAAATCAAGTAATTATCAGGGGAATTAGCTTGGATAATATTGACAATGACCCTGATCACTGCACAGACCTTCCCCTGTGCACACAGCTCTTGCCAGGGTTTCTCCAGTGAGAGTGAAGGCAGGGGTAACTCCAAGGGTGAAGACACGAGTCTGCTCCAGTAAAAAGAGCACTAAAATTCCTAAAGGGCAGGAGCTTTTTCATACAGTTCTCATGGAAGCAGCAGAATGACAGCCCAGGGACTGATGGCCACGGTTTAGTCTCAGATCTGTGACAGCACCAGCTCTGGCAGCAAATCTCTGCCCCACCACCACCTCTCCTGGAAACGCTCCTGCTGCCAAACCCCAGCCCCAGCTGGAAGCAAACAGAGGGTACAGTGACACAGTTCTGTTCTGCTGGTGCTTCTGACAGCGTGGACACCCTTCAAACCAAAGAAAGTATTGAGCTCTCCCCAAACCCTTCACATCAAGTCACAAAACAGTTGTCATGAGGAAAGCACTTCTAGTCTTCACTGACCTGGGCTAAATGACAACAGCAGCAAATCAAGGCCATTTTGCTGCAGCCCAGCGTGAGGTAAGAATAGTAGGAGGGAAAAAATAACATTTCCCACTCTTTCTAGAGAGAGGTGAATGTAATATACCGGGGCCTGTTTATTACCTGCAGTCTGTTACAGCAGCAATAACCCAAGGTAATGCAGCAAGGCCCTTTATTATGCAGTCTGTGGAGCCGCCAGCAGTTCAGGGTTAACAGGTTATGTACCTGTGTCTTTTTATTATGCAGCCTGTTCTACTACAGATTCAATAGCTTTTCCTTCCCCCATCTACACAGTGACTGGGATTTTACATCTTCAAGCCTAATAATGTGTATTTCATAAAAACTTCATCTCCTCTCGGGCCATCCCAGTTTTTTTCCAGCTCATTCTTTACACCAGACATTCCTGTTAAGTGCTGCTTCCCAGGAAAGCTCCTCACAGCCCCGGCCTCCTTTCTGACAGCTCCGTGGGTTTGCTGGCTTAAAGCAACATCATGTCTTCTTGTATCTCACCACCACAATCAAAATGCAGACACGGAATGAATATTTGATGCCATGAGGCAGCAAAGGACCAGCAACACAAGGCTCCTTGTTTCAAAGAAAGCATCGCCGTGCAAAGCATGTTTCAGCTTTTCCCCCCTGCTCTGCTCCACCTTCATCTCAACCTGCTGTCTCAGGGCCCAGTGCAAGAGCAGAATGCACTAAACAGATGGGAATTATACATTGCAATAAACCTGAGGACCTGGCACAGCCCAGCAAGGAACAGAAATAAACCTTCAGCAAACCCAGCCTGGCACTGGACACGTTCAGACCTGGAACACTGAACCTCAAACCCCAACTGCTCTGCTCTGCCAGAAAGGGACAAGGTGCTGTAACACCCACTAACAAACACACACAGAATAGTTTTGGGTGGTCTCCCTTTGCAGCTGCAGCTTCTGCTCTTCTAGAGCTTGACATGTAGCTTGAAAGGGAATATAAGTCACTGTGTTGTTAATCCCCACCAAAACACTGAAATTAAGTTCTCTGAAGCCATTTGGAGGCTTTAGGTGGGAAGTCAAACCTAGACCAGCACTGTGTTAAGTTCTGATTCCCAAGAGATGGGAGCATCACTACCCACCAATATTCACCCTAAAAAACTTCAAGCTGAATTCCCCCTTCTCCAATGGGAACTTCCCCTCAAAGTCAGCTCATTCCAGCAACATCAAATTGGTACAAAATCAGTACAAAAAGGAAGGGGGGCAGGGGGCAATCAATTTGTAGTAATTCCACTTTTACATTATTCTACTTAATTTTTTTTCCTACCCGTTCTTGCATATTCAAATCAAAGTTTTCACAGCCATAAACTGGTGCTGAAAGGGATTAACTTCCCCTCCTTCTGCTAATAGAGCAATTTTCTACTTGCCATCAAAAAACTCAAGGTGGGAGGTGTTTGCGGCAAGGGGAACACAGGAAGAAATGGGATTTGGCGCAGGCTGCAGGACACAAACATTGTCTGCAGATGCCAAAATTTCCCAGAGGAGCTGCCACCTTTGTGTTACAATAGACCCTGTGGTAAAAGAGCTCACCTGGAGCTCTCCCACTATGCCAGAGGGGGAACAGGCCTTGGGAAATCTCAGTTAATGATGCCAGCTGGAAACCACAGCCTGCAGAGAGATTGGAGAGGCTGAAAAACCCCATCTCTGCCTCGGTTCCTTCCCCTCTGAACCAGCAGAGCAGCATCCTTTGCTTCACATGTGCCCTCACTCACCAAAAGGCAGGGCTGAGCACAATGGTACTCATTTCACACCAAAGCTACTGGTCCAGTACAAGTAAAACTCTGCAGTTTGCAGGTCAGTGCCTGGTAGGCTCATTCCAGAGACCATATTCCCTCCTCATGCCTCCCCTCCACATTCTCCCAGGCCTTGCTGCAGCTCTTCCTTGGAGAACAATCAGCCCTGAGCTCCTTTGCCTCCTCGGGAATGCAGCAGGGTTATGAGAGAGAAGTTCTATCTATATGGAAATGCAGATTTCAAATATATCCATCCTGGTAATCAAATCCAGAAGAAACACTCCCCTAATATGGAGCTAATGGAAGTTGATTTTCAGTCAGCCTGAAGCTGTAAGCAATAAGCAGCAGATTTATAATGGCAGCTTTCATTATTGCTGGGTTTGTTCCTCACAGGCTACACCAGCATAAAGCTGTTGGTCAGCTTGCTCCTGAATTTGCCTGTATTCCCCAAACCCAACTAGCTCAAACCGTGTTTCTCCCTCTCTCCAAATGGCTCTAAATCTGTCTGGCTGCTCACAGGGGTTGGGTAAATCTCAGGAGCTCAGCTTGCTTCAATAATTAGACTGCAAAGCAGGAAGGCATCAAGGCTTTCCCCACATCCCCCCCCTCAGCTGTTTGCAAACACACCTGGGGCTGTGCTGCCCCTACAATTATTGATCAGGCATCGAAATCCTGTTTCAGGTAGTGATGAGACTTAACTCGAGGGTGAAAAAACAGTCTGTGCAATTAAAAGAGGTGAAATCACATGATTCAATAAGATCAAGGGAAATTTCCTCCCTTCCACCTTCCCCACACAAACCTTTAGATATAAAGCAGTGGAAAAGCTCTGCATGTCATGA
The DNA here is from genome assembly GCA_035583155.1 of Acropternis orthonyx. Taxonomy (NCBI): domain Eukaryota; kingdom Metazoa; phylum Chordata; class Aves; order Passeriformes; family Rhinocryptidae; genus Acropternis; species Acropternis orthonyx. Next base: position 2,926,822 of record JAWWEU010000058.1, read on the forward strand.
GAAATGAAGGAGATGCTTCCACCAAACCAGAGGGCAACGCTCAGGGAAAGAGACTGGATGGCTGTGAAGGGCCAGCAGCTTCCAGCTGCAGGCAGAGGCCAGCTGAGGGACACAGCGAGTATTCTACGGAGAAGTCAATCCAGGTTCCCCCCTGCAGTGGGATCAGTCTGGCAGAGTATGCAAGAAACACATCCCTCCACCTCAGTAATCCCCAGAGGATTAAGTCACCTTTATTAAACTCTTTTTGGGATGGTTTCACCAACGGTAAACACACCATTTAAAATAAAAGTCATCACAAATTATTTTGACCTTTTATGAAAAAGACACTGCTGGCTCAGTGACTGCTGCATGATTGCACCCTCTTATCTGCACCTACATCTACTCAGATAAGCATTATCCAGAAAATTCACTACCTGACTGGAAACAATTAGTGTCAATCATTGGTGTGCTTGGATTCCAACAGAAGCTTTTTTCAAGACCAGGGAGCACAAGTCAATATGTTAGTTAAGCTCCCAGCTATATAAATTTACAATATTTTCCTGTGGCAAAACAAAACTACAGACTAAAAATACACTAAGCTTCTTTAAATAAAGCCAGATCGAGCTCCTGGGACCCCAAGTGCCAACCAGTCCATCTGGGACCCTTTTTAATTCCATCAGCTCGTGGCAGGGAAGAATTCCTGTAGAGCTTACACAGATTTACCATTGGCAGGACACACAGGGGAGTCCCGAAATCTCCAGGCCTTGCCCACTGTCTTTGTGCGGATCCATTAAAACCAGATCCCTCCATCCCACACTGACCTGGGATTGCAGAGGACCAGATCTTTTACATCCAAGCCTATGTGGGTCATTCAGTTCTTCTCAGAGGTCTGAAAATTCCCTGGCAGGAGCTTGAACATGGCATTTCCCAGGGAAATTTAGACCCAGTTCAGGAATATTAGGCTTGCAGTAGAACCAAACCCTGTATCTCGAGGCTGGCAGTCTTATTTCATTGCCAATAAATGTACTTAAAGACAACTCCTACCCCAAAGTTTGAGGCTGTTTTAACCAAAGGCAGGCTGGAATCAGACCCAAGGCATTCATGCTCCTCAACAAGGTGTCTTCCCTGTGCCCAGCAGCAGGACCACAACAGGAGAGCACTGCAAAAGCTGGAGTGTGACCCCCAAAACTTAGAGCAAGCCATAATTTATAAATCATTCATCATTACCAAAGAGTCCATCAGGTAGCAGTTAATATAGTATCATATAAAAGTATAAACCCTCATTTTTTTCCTGCTAAATAAAAGCCTGTTGCTCTGTCAGCTGTGACTGGAGGGATCTTGCACTGATCTCACAAAATACAGAAGCAGAAGAGGCCACATCCTGCATTGCAATTGGCAGTTTAAGGAAAATGAAGTTTCCATTGTAATAGGAGTGATTAGAGGAGATGGGACAGGAACCCAAGGCTCCATCAGCTGCCAGAGAGAGAACTCCTCCCTTGATTTCCAAGGACAACTCCAAATGCAAACTAGACACGCAGGAGAAAGGAGTCAGGCCTGGCCAGCCAATTAGGGCAGCTTCAGGTTTTCCTTCTTAGGTCTGCTCATAGCTGGGAATAAATCAGGGCCACAATGAAGGGAAATAATTTGGTGGCATTCTAAAAGACTGTCTTTTAAGAGCTATTTGGAGGCAGAATAAAGAGGTCTTCATTGGTTAATGGCTGTATCAAAGGGCTGAATTGATGTCAGATCTCCCACACGGACCTGTTGGGATATTCTGTTCAAAACACTGAGCTTTTTCTGTGGCTACTTCTATCAGAAAGGTTCATTGACATGGTTCTGAAAAGGTCTTTTGGGAAGAAAAAAAAAAAAAAGAAAAAGGAAACTTTAAGTGTTATTATTCCACTTTTACACACAAAAGGCTTTTCTTTTAAAAAGAAATTACCATTACAAAATTCACTTTGGCATTGAAGTCAAAGCATTTCAAATTCATCTAAGGAGCGATCAAGATCTGAAGCAGCGTCAGGTCTGTGCAGTTTTGCCTCTTTCGCCCCCAAAGCTCCTTGCAGAACAAACCAAGGGTGTCCCCAGAGCTCCAGGAGGAACGGCTGGCCCAGGACGGGGCTCTGCTGGCCAGGGCAGAGCTTTGATCTGCCCCAGCACGTTCCTGCCAACCCCGCTTTGGGCAGGGCTGGGCAAGGGCACCACACGCAGGGCCCCAGCTCAGGTGCCCAGATCGCCTGGGATGAGGCTCCTGCCTGGCAGGACTCGGGTGCTGATCCCAACAGGAGCCCCCTGTACCCAGCAGAGCCTGAATTACCCACCCAGTTGCAGCTGCTTCTAAAATTCCTACAGCCACAAGCCCATCCTAAAGCCATTCAGCTCATCAGCTTCACACCTGACCCAAAACCTGCTAAATTTCCCCCAGTTATGATGAACAAGGCAGCAGGTTCACAACTCTGCCTACACAAAATTATGCCAGGCATAGAGGACAGGTGTGTTTTTCATCTCTGGGCACACAGGGACTGATTTCTATTTAGTCTGAAATTATTTTACACCTCTCTAGATGCATTAAAAACCTTAAATTGACTGTAAACAATTTTTTTTCCCCTCAGACCAATGTAGTGGGGTGTGACAAATCAAAGTGAGAATCAGGATCCAGAACTCAGCTTGGGATTTTCACAAGAGCAGGGTAGGAGACTGTGACTTCCAGACACAGCCCCTCCCTGAAGATCTCAAGTAAAAATAAAGGCCTTTGGATTTTCCTCCCTTCTAGCTGTTTCTTTAACAGAGAAAGCAACATGTTTCCAGTTGTGCATCCTTGTCCAAAGCTAGGGATAGATTGTTTTGAGTAGAAACATTCTAATATTTTTGGGATGCTGCAGGATTTCCCTCTGGGAAGAGCAGAGCTGGATGCCTCTCAAACATCAGACTCCCCAGGGGAACAGCAGCTCTTCCCAGCAAATATTAACCAGTATTTTGTGCGGGCAGCACGTGTGGAGCGCAGGTTTATCCCCAGCATTAAGAGATGAGCTTTCAGTGCTCTGAGACAGGTCGAGAACAAGCAGTTCCTGTGGTTACTGATGTTAACAACAACAGCCACGATTCTTCAGAGGGATGAGGCAAAGATGACAACCGAGAGTTATTTTTACATGGAGAGCAGCTGCCCAAAGTCCTGGCTTGAGTTATTTCAGAGGAAGAAAACAGACTTCAGATGAAGCTCCCAGCCACCATCTCCTATGTAGCATTCCCTTCAGACACCTGCTGGGAACGTCCTAAATGTCCCTCCTCCCTGGAAGGGCTGTTCCCTCCCCGGGCACATCCACAGGGTGTTAAAAGCCACGTTTGAGAGCAGAGCAAACAGACCCATAAATTCTTTTGTTTACAGAGCTCTGGGCTCCAGCGCTTGAGAGCATAAAATTGCTGTAATAACAACTATCAAGGAAGCTCTTTGGATAATTAACAAAGCTGACATGACAAACAAACCCAAAGAGGTAATTCCCCCAGCTCCAACATGAAATTAATGTATTATTTCTGCCCTTTGAGCACTGCAGTGAGAGCAATGCTGTAAGTCAGGGCAGTGAGGTCACCCCCATGACTTCATTGCGGGCAGATCATCAATAACCCATTTGCTGCACAAGGTATGTTTGTTTTGTCAATGTGCTGCTTCCTGTCCTGCCCAGGAGTTCCAAATCGATACCCAACCACTGAGACTTCCAACCTGCTTCAACCCCTGAGCATTTCTGTCTTGTAGGGGGAAAGGATGAGTGGAATTAAACGGATGGACAATCCTCCCTCCTGCCTGAACTCAGGACAAACAGAAAGGAGGGGGGAGAGGAGGAGATCATCTCTGGCACACCCAAGAGCCCCATCTTTGATGTCTTTAAGTCAAATTCCTCCTGTAGCTGTCACCTTCAGTGTCCCACAACTCAGGAAAGCCTGGGATTTGTGCATGCCTGTGGAAAGACATTCTAGCAGTGAGAGCTCCTCCAGCCAGCAGCAGGCTGGAAACACAGGGCATGGTTTCTTAAACCACAATTCAGCAGCAGCTTCTGCCAGATCTTGGAGCAGAGCACGAGGCCACTTGTCCCTACAGGCACCCACATGTCTAATAGCACAGTTGAGTGCATGCAGTCCTTCCAGTGCGCAGAAGAGCCACTTGTTCCAGCAGCATTTAGAACTCAAGACTCCCAGATCTGGAGTGGAACAAGTGTCCCTTTCCATCCTCTTCAGTGTACAAGTCACCTCTCTCTCAGGGTGGCAGCTATACTTAGGCTGTCCTCTTTTCTAGGGTCCTTTTTATCACTTTCAAGCAGGACATTGTTCCACCTTTTATCAATGTCCTCACAGTCCCTTCCTGTGTGTTCTTTAAAGCACTTGACAACAGTCAAAACCTGACTTTGGGTGTAAACACTCAGATTCATATTCTGTGACTGCTCATTTAGGACAGGGTAATAAAAGCTTGTTGACTCAGAGCAAGCCGAGTCACACTTCATTGGAAAGGATTAAAAAAAAAAAACTTGCCCTTCCTTTATGGTTCTTCATTAGAGGTACAAGTTGTTTAAAACCCCCAAAGCTTTCAGTCAAAGAGGTTGGCAGGATTAGCAAATAAGGGATTCAATTTAATAAGGGATATGACAGTATGACCCCTTCTTTTACAAAATAGATGTGACAAAAGACAGCATTCTCCCCACCCCTTATTGCACTTCCAGGATACTTCAAAAGAGGGATGATTCCTTCCCAAACCTCAAACTGACGTGGCTTCATATAAATCAATCTCCTATCACAGCCAGGAGAGGACAAATAAGACAAAGAAAATCTCCTCAGCATGTCTTTAATATCAGCATCCAGCCTGATTGCTGTGCACTCATTTCAGATAAGGTTTCCTGGCAACCTCGGGGGGTTTTAATTAACAGTGGGCTTGGAGAAACGTTGCTTTTCCACCCCCTGGATCTACCTCTAAGATCCAAGTACAACTGAAACCAATTTTGTGACTGTGTTAGTTCAAAGTCAAACACCTTGGAAGAAGTTAGGCATTTCAGCACTAGAGACACTCCCTGAAGTGGCAAACCCGACTCTCACAAGTGAGATTCTAAAATTCTCCAACCTGTTTTTGCTCTCACTTCATGGTAAAACCTTGGTGGGGCTGTTTCACATTCACCAGTGTGATTTAGGTAGGTCAGGGAGATTTGGGAAGTGTAAATCTCAGATACCAATACAGTTTCAGCACTGCAAGAGTCACAGAACCATGGAATGGTTTGGGTTGGGAGGGACCTTAAAGGTCATCCCATTCCACCCCCTGCCATGGGCAGGGACACCTTCCATTAGACCAGGTGGTTCAGACAAAATCAAGTTAAAATTTTTTCTGCTGTAAGTAGAACACCTAAGACACACAAGACCTTCCTCTTTTCCTAAACTCACACAGTTTTGTTTTTTGCTGTTTGCTGTTTTCCCCGCCCCCAACAACAATGAAGTACAAAGATCCCGTGCTGTCATTGCTGTAAAGCCTGCAAGGATGGGAGACACAGTTACTGCCCATCCCACCGCTTGAAGCAGCCCAAAGCCATCAGCATCCTTCCTCAGCTTAGCTTTATGGCTGTTGACACTGGTGGCATTAAATCCCAAGCAGTCAGCTGCAAAACCTCTGGTGAAAAGCATGAAACACCCATAAGAGTCATCCCAGAGGTAAATCTGCGTTACATGCACAGGACTAAAACCTCACTTAACAAGACGAATGGCCCCAGCAGCGTGAGCACAGTTAAGTGCATTAAGGAAGTATAAAACTGTCTCTGACCATGACAAATCCCTCCCACAGCCTGGGCTGCACAGCTGGAGCCTCCTCCTTCCTGGCTAACACAAAAAAACAAAACAAGGCAGTTGTGATCCAGGCCAAGTCAAGAGCTGAGCACAGAAGGAAAGGAGGAAAGTGATATATTGGCTATGGAAAAAGTCGCAGCCGTTTAACCAAGCAAAACACATTAAGTGCTTTTCCTCCTGAGCACTTCGAAACAGACTTTCACTTTCCAGTGAACTAAAAAAGAGCAGAAAGGAAACTGTGCAGATAAACAATATCAGTAGCAGTTACATTCAGCTCTTCCCTCACTTTACGGACTTTTAGGGTTCTCATTTCAGAGTTCCCCTCCCATTAAAGCAGCAGATTTCCACAATGATCAGAGTCTTTCCCCAGCAAACTCTACTGCAGCTTTTGTTGTTTTAAAGCACTTCACAGCATGAGGTGGCAAAACTCAGCAATTATCAAACACTTTTTTTCCTCCTTTCAAGAACTGCTACAGACTCTGGGTCAACCAGGACTAGCAAAACAAAACAAAACTAAAAAAGACAGGTAAAAATCAAAGTGACAAAGTCAAGGTTGGAACCATATTAAAGCACAAGATAAAGCTGAGATGTGACGTGATTTTCAGACAAAATAACCTGCTCATCCGAGAGCTCTCCCACATCTTTAGCTTGATCTTTGCTGTTCATATAGAGAAGGATGCAAAGGTCAGGAAATACCAGATAGAGAAATGAGCTCTTACAATCTTTACTATTCCCAGGACACAGGGAAGGGGAAGCATCTTTCTGCAGTCTTTGGCACAACAAGCTTTTCAATAGTCAGCTTAGACATTTGAGTAACTCGAAATCCCTCTTGTCTGGCCTTTGAGTTGCGTAACCTTTGCATTGACAGGAGATTTTCAAGGTTGTTCTGAGGGGTTTTATTCCCTTTCCCTTCCACGTGAGCCTCCTGCAAAGCTTTATTGCTGAAAGGTTGCCAGCAGTGCTCAGTGTTAGAAATTGAGACAGCAAAGCCTGCTGCTTCCTTTGCAATGAGAGCAGGGAGGAATTAGTCTTTTACCTCAGAAGAAGGAAAAGAAGAGTTGGAAACAAGACTCATCACTCAGAACCCCCCCTGGCTTCATTCAGCACCCTGAGAACTCCAGGATTAAACATGCCCTGGAGCCACAGGCTGCACAGAACCTCAGCCACGGTGCAGCACACTGATAATTTCTGTTCTAACAGCATCCACATACTGGAGTTTTAAAGCAGGAGTGGATTTTTAAGCCAGCAGAGACCCCTCAGTTCCCAAACCCATTATTTTCATCACTTCTACTACTGACTCCTACTTTTTCTGTTAGAGACCATCACCAAAACTCACTGACCTCCTCCCCACCCAAAAAGCTGCTCATGGCCCTCTATTGACCAGAAAACCCTCAGCAACAGATGACTTCTGAGTTTTAAACTGTCCCAAAAGTAGCAGCTCTTCTCCTTCAATATTTCTTTAATTTCCATTGCTTGAACTACTCCTGCTTTTCCAGGACACAGAGTTCAAACTCTGCTGGGGATCCCTCAGGAGACTCCAAGATTTTATGGACTTATTTTCCAGGGGTGCAGGTGCTTCTTGCCAAGGCACCCCTTCCCTCACAGCCTCAGCATTGTGGTGACAACACACTCCAAAAATACCCCACAATTAAAATTAAAACAACTAAAAAATAAAAGCCATTTTTTTGCCCTTTTCCACCATAAATACCCTCCCCAGGTGGGGCTGATTCTACCCGGGTTGGTCGGGGCATTCCCCACAGCAAAGGATCTCACCTTCTCCTGCTCCTCCTCTCAGCAGCCTGGGGTGCTCTGGAGGTGTTCCCAGGTACGTGTGGCATCGATAATAACCACCCCTTTCTTAAAGTTTTGGTGTTAAATGCTGGTTCTTCCACTGCCAGGCCAAGCTTTGAGCCCAGACAAGGTGAGGAAGAGCCTGAGGGCTGTCCCTGGGTTAATGAGGGCAGGCTCGTTAATCACCCTGGGCTGCCCCACCTTGTCCCTGATGATCAATTGCCCTCAACTGTGCCCGATTATCAATTGCCCTCAACTGTGCCCGATTATCAATTGCCCTCAGCTCCCCTGATTATCAATTGCCCTCAGCTGCCCCTGATTATCAATTACCCTCAGCTGTGCCCGATGATCAATTGCCCTCAGCTGTGCCCGATGATCAATTGCCCTCAGCTGCCCCTGATTATCAATTACCCTCAGCTGCGCCCGATTATCAATTGCCCTCAGCTGGGCCCGATTATCAATTGCCCTCAGCTGTGCCCGATTATCAATTGCCCTCAGCTGCCCCTGATTATCAATTGCCCTCAGCTGCCCCTGATTATCAATTGCCCTCAGCTGAGTTTCCTACACCCCCCTCAGTCTGGGTGAGGAGCAAAACTCAATGTGTTTTTGGCTTGCTTTGGGCACTGCTCTTTGGTTTCTCTCCAGTGCCAGGAAGGCACAGAGAAGAGGTAAGAGGGGAAAAAAATCCCTCAGGCTTTAAAAAGCATAATTTTCTTGCCCTTTAGACCCCTCTAATGTATCATTTATCTTACTTGCTGTTTTTATCATGCTGCAACCTGTTGTGCTGCTCAGCATCAAAGAACATTGCTTTATTGTGACATTTTCAAATGAAAACTACATGGCAGTAATAGCTTTCCAAAGAGTGTTCATTTAGCTTGGCAACTTTTATGTGTGGCAGGGAGGAGAAGAAAGAGAGGAGGGGGGAAGAGGACAAAGCCCCCAACTCTGCATAAAACTGGTGCTTTTAGCAAAACTCCACGATGATTATTTAGCAAACAAGCTCCTCCACTGCAGTGGCAGGGAGGAAGATTGCACAGCCAGGCTAAATTACACTTTACAGGGAGATGGCACAGAATGGCTTTCTGCTGAGGTTATGTTAAATTATAGCTGTTGCTAAAGCAAACAGCTCACAGTTTGTGTGTGAATTTGAATTATACAGCCAAGCAGACAGTGTGTTTATGGAAGAAAAAAAAAAATAATCATGAAGTCAATAGATTGCTACATTGCAACCAGGTTTGTAAAGGACAAAAATAGCTGTGGTGGGAGGGCATCAGAAATGAACCACAAACATGAATTAAGCGCTGCTGTCCAGCACTCAAGGGAAACTGTTTGGCTCCTGAACACCCCAGGAGTCACTGCCAGTGAGAAAACTGTGCAGAAGTTTCTGACTCTGAGCGTTTCAGGTTTTGTTTTGGACCTTCAGGGCCCCTGAAGGTCTCCAGTGCTTTGGAGAAATGTGTTCACAAGGATGTAGAAGGTGGTGGTGAAGGGTCTGGGTGTCTCCTGGAGGTGTTACTGTAGCAAGGAGAGTCCTTTGTTTGTGTCAGGTAGGTCGGATAACCAGTGTTGGAAGGGAGGTGTCAGTGTTCCCTGCATTCCATAAACCACAGACCATGTTTTTGGGGCTGAGGGTCAAGTGTGGTGGGAAAGACACCCCAAGTCCTTCACTGAGCTCACGATGTCTGGGTGTTACTGTGAACATACAGCTGAACCTCGACAGGGAATCTCTTTACTTGGGAACCCTTTGCTTATTTGATAACAGTGGTTTTCTTGCTGTCTTTTAATAAAACTGAGCAGTTGTTAATCCCATTCCAAGAGAATTGTTATTTTTCCCGTTGTTATTAATGTGGGTGGAGAATATAAAGTCTCTACCAGAGGTTAAAGTAACTCTTTTAGTGGTACAAAGACAAGCAAGGCTTTCTCTGCCTGTTGGAGTGGAATTGTGCAAAGGTAGAGTCCTGGAAGACACCCTGGTGTTCATGTACTGAGTATTTACTGTGCTCTGTCTAATTGCTTTTAATTGAAAGTACAAGCTTTAAATTTGTGATCCAATGAGTGTAATGGTAGGATTGTCAGGACATTCTCCTCACCAGCCTTTTTATTAGAACTGAAGGGAGAAGTTAATGCAAGATTCAGTCAAGCATTTTCCCTGTAACATTTCAAACTGTCACTTAAAATGTATAAACATTCCTGAGCAAGGGAGATCTTTCTCCACTCCCACCCTTTTATCCCTTTGTGATAACTCCCCTAACACTCCTTTGACAGCTGATGGTGGTTTCTGACTTGGAATCAAAACTGCAAGAGAACTCTGTCACTCCCTCCCCTCTTCTGGTACCTCTGAAAGTCAAACTTAACTTTCCTACTATAAGACACTGGCTAGCAAAGAATTTTTTAACACTATAATTTAATTAATGCTTTATTATCCCAGTCCCAGTTTTAACTCAGGTGGGGGAGTGACAGACTGGCTGAAATGTCCAGGAAAACTGTAACCTGCAAACCAAAATGTGAGGGTATCTCAAGCATAAGGATGTGCCAGGTACTGCCATAAATTCTAGTGGAATCTGCATTAAAAACTGATGAAAAGAAGCTAAATATAAAGAAAAGTAGGGGAGGAATGGATGAGTAATAACTACTGCTGCTGTGCCTGAAGGAAGTCCCTTCCATCCTGCTTAGACTCACATTATTTACGATCTTATGAAGCCAAAAGGTCTTTCTGATTGGTTCTAACACAAATTCAAACAATCCAAATGAAAGTCCATGGGGCAGTCCTGTGAGCTGGAAGGATCTGACACACACCTGCCCCTAAGTGAGAACATTTCCACCACAGTGAGGTTTCCTGAGCTCTTACATCTTAATTAACTGAAGAAATGACACTGGAGAGGAGGTCAGAGGGACAGAGCTATTTGTCAGACTTATTCCTGGGCTGGTTTGGTGTTGGTCCTCTTGGGGAGGAAACATGTTCTGCACTGAGCGTGGGAGAGAGCAAAGAGACGGAGCTGGGCAGTAAATCTCGAGATAAATGACTCATGAAGATGGAAGCGGCTCCTAACTTGTCCGTGCATAACAGAAAGGTTGAGATAAATAAGGTGGTGATTGTTTTTTTTCCCCAGGAAAAGCAGTAGAAACTCAAGAGAAATAGGTGGAGACGTGGGATGGCATCGCAGCAGGCTGTGACAAAGGGGTAGTTAGTGCAACTAAGCATTAACAGCAGCCAGAAGGGAAAATTAATCCTTTGTCGTGGCATGTCCTGCTGTGCTGAGCCATAGACAGGCAGATGAGATGGCAGAGCCCAGGGCTGGAGCTCAGCTCGCCTCCAAGGAATGCTCAGCCTGTGGAAGTGGGTCTTGGATTGGCACCAGGAGGGCTGGGTGTAGCTCCTGGTTTCCCCTCAGGTCTGGGTCACCTGCACAGAAACACAGGAACGCTGTTTGCAGAGCTTGGACTCTGATTTTTCTGGGGAGATGCCAGTTTTTAATGAAACAGCAATAAAAATTAAGGTGGATTGGCCTCAGTGGGGGACAGGAAATAAGCAGGATCTTTAAATAAAAACACTTGGGATGGTGGCAATAAAGTTTGTGAAGAATTAAACTCTTGGCACCTTAATTTTCTTGTTTTAGTTAAGAACTTGTCTGTCACTGCATTAGCAGGGAAGAATTGGCTCGAAGGTGCTTTTTGTGTAAGCCAAGATGATGTTTCAGGGAGCAGTTGTGTTATGATTCGTAATCTTTGTTCCAGATGTTCCAGAATAACTGATGTACTGTCATACATAAATATGCAGATGTGCATCTTGCTGAACGAGCCATGAGCAAATGCAGTTGTGTTTTTGTGTGCATGGAGTGCTATTGGAAACTGCCAAAAATGTGGCATTAAGATAGAATCTTTTACTATTCTTTTTTCCCAGAAAGTTTCTCCTGGGAAACTTCCATCAAAATGTTAAGAAATAGGTTTGGAATGGTAATCAATCAGGTTTAATGCACAGCACCAAACACAGGGAGGCCAAAAACCTTTTCGGCCTTTCTTGATTCTGCTATATCACGAACAATAAACCCCCAGTAATCCAATTACTCACCTCATTCCTTATCCTTTGAGATTGAAAAATACCACCACGAAGAAGGGGAGGAAGGAAGTACCTGTAATTGTTTTACAGAAGCTGTTAAAATGTGCTATTAAAATAAGCTTAAGGAATAGATATTAATACCTAGTTAGGGCTGCTCTGACCTCCTGTCTTACAGGTCCCATTTATGTCTTGTTTGATGAAAGTTCTCCAAGACTGCGAAGCGAAAGGGCAAAGTGATTTATGAACTAGACTTATTGTTGCTCTGGCAGATTTGTATAATGAGAAATATATTAAGTGTAACGAAGGGAGAGCGTGTCTTTCCGAGGCAGGAACTCTCCCCGGGGATGAAGCGGTTTGGGGAGGATGCACACGGGGCGGGGTGTGGCCCCTCTCCCACCAGTGACACACATTAAGCGGCGTGGGGTGTTTGTTTTCTCTTTGAAGCTGTGCCGGTGGCCAGGAGAGCTTCACCCAGGGAGGAGCGGGGTGGTTGTGTTGGAAGATGATGCAGCAGAGCCTTCACCCAGGAGTTGTGGCTTCTCCCTCTTGATGGGAACTGACTGCAGGCTGTGCTGTAACAGCCTCAGTTGTGCGTGCCCAGCCCTCGGCGCTGAGCTTCGGCTGCTGGCAGCACATTGTGGTAAGAAATGTGGGAGAAGCAGCGTCATGGCCAGAATTCAGAGCCAGTGCTTCCAGAGCTCGTGTTTCCTCACCTAGGAACGACTCCCCTAAGGCTGGAGACTCTTCACCTGCTGCACAGGCAGCCTGTTACCTTAGGATTTCATATATTTGTAGGTTTTTATATGGTTATGTAGCTTCTTAAAGTAGTAGCTAACAGTTTCTGACCTTTGCCTAGCCTCTGTCTAACCTGTCTAACCCCTGTGTCACATTCCTGAACCTCCGTGTAAAGGATGGAAAACAATAGTTAAGAACATCTCCTATAGGACACTTGTGCCCAGATAACAAATAGAATATATTATAGTCCAAATAAGATCCCATTTTAGGCATAAGCAGGCCCAGAAACCTTGGAGAAGCTCCAAGGAGAATGTGTAATGTGAGGAAGATGAAGATGATGAAGTACAAGGGGTCCTGAGACCTCTGATTCAATTCCAGAGAAGGCGTACTGGGGGCAGATCTGGGGAGTTTCTGGGGATGGACAATTATTAGATTGAATGTAACTCTTAGATAGGACTGTAGAAACCCTATTTTTGCATGTGTCGTCATATTTTGTTAACCTGAAAACTTGTAGTAAAGAGCTGTTTTCTGCCTTTTTTTACCCTGATAATACTGTCTCGGAGACTTCTTTCTCCCTAAATCCAGGCAAACAGCCTTACCCTTGCAGCTCTGTATGTCAGTGGAGCCCCGCTACCCTCAGTTTAAAGCTGTGCAGCCAAAAAAAAAGGCCTGACTTGTTCCAGAACCATGTCCTGGAAACACAGCACTTGGGAGGCACCTGCTGCTCTGCATTGAGATGTGTGGGCAAGTTAATAAACATGACCAACATCAAGAACATCTGCCTTTGTTCAAAGCTTGGGCTTTGCAGTCTTGGTGGGTTGATCAGTCAATGTGCCTGAGCTTATTTATCTTGAAGAAATGCTTGTGCTCAGTGTAGATTAACCCCTAATATTAAAATCTTGCTGTCCTCCTGCATTGAAGTGTCAGAGCACCTTCAGGCAGCAGAGGATGTGAGGATATCCCTGCCCTTCTCTCTTTTGAACAGGTTTGTGTCAAGGGAAAAGTGAAAAATTAAAAACAGGGTACAGTGGAAAAAAAAATTTCCCTCCCATCTCACTAAAAATATTGATTAAACAACAACAACAAAAAAAAGCCTGGGGAAGGTGGTGGAAAACAAGGCCGAAGAAGCTAAACATTGATAAACTTAATTAAATTTCTAATGAAAACAGAAGCAGCCTGTGGTGATTACTCTGTGTAACTGAGACTAATACACCAATTAGGATAATTCATCCCCTGGTGCTCTAAACACGGTTACAAACTTAATCCATACTTCTTCTCCCATGCCAACAATTGAGTTCTGTAGGTTTGGGAGCTCCTGGTTTGGCCACGGAAAGCAGGAGAGACTTTTCAGTGGGGAGATTCCCTGTGGGAGCAGATCATGTTCATGTGGGGCCTCCAGGGACTCCCTTTCCTTTCTTCCTTCAGCTTTCAGGGGAGCCCTAATCTGCACCGAGCCCTTAATGAGCGTGGTTCGAGACATTAATTAGAGCATTCAGCAGTTGGAAAGCATTGTCTGTGCTGGAACAAAGGCACAATAGATGGAGAAATTCCTCCTGTCTTTGGGATGAGTGAAACCTCCTGCACAAGGTGCAGCTCAAACCAGTTGTTGAGCTTGTGTTTTTGGGCTTGAATTTGGAAACTTGATCAACACATCGTGCAGAGCAATTTGCACCAAAGCTGAATTAATTCCTTCATGTGTGATAGAAAATAATGGAGCACTGAAATGGTCTGATTCCTGATTTATTGCTCAAATGTCCTTGGTCAGGAGTTACTGAGCCCCAGGTGTTTTTAAAGAGACCAGTTTGTGTTTGTGGCTGTCAGAATGCAGGTCTGTACCAGCTTAATCCCCTTTTGTGGTTTTCCAGAAGTTTGAGGATGTGTTTAAGCTTTTGACATCTCTGCACACAGATAAATTCAGCTGCATATGGGAATTAGATACTAGAAAGGTCAGAGATGGCCTGATGCCTGTTCTGAGTATCCTGGGAACAAACCCTGGGCAAAATAGAAGGGAAAACAAACATTTAACAACTTTGTCTCAGTTGCCTGTCAATAATGTAAACTTAGATCAGCCAGTTAGATACAGTGGCTGTACCAAATAAACACTATCTCGGGCAATTAGCAACACTTAATTTTGAAAATGAGATGATAGAATCAATTATGTTTTTTAATTTGCCAGACAGTATTTTACAGGGTTTAATTTTCTGCTACTACACCTTTCAAATTATCCTCAGGTGCTGTTTTGAATGTCATCATTGACGCTTGTTCTCAAACTATCAGCTCTGGATGTGCCCCCACATCCCTCTCCTCCAGCCACCCACGGAATGTGCCAGTGATCCTTGGGAGGGAGGAAGGAGGCAGGAGATGTTTTGGCCTGTAATGGGATCCAACCTTTCCCTGTGGGCACCAAAACTTTGTGTTTCCCAGCTCTGCTGCTCTCCGAGACACGTGTCTGGCTCGGTTGGTTTTCTCTCACCCTGCTGAAGGATAAAACACTGTTTCAGGAGGCTTTACATGAGTAGATTAGAATTATTGCCAGCAGGAGGATGTGCAGACTGTGAATGGCAGAGTGAGTGTATTTCTCTCCCTCCCTCTCTCTGAGTCAGACAAACCGTGCTGAGCTGTCGTGGCTTTGCACTGAGTTTGGAGCCAGAAGGTAAAGCTTAAATTAAGAAACTGCTTCATAGGTAGAAGCTGCATACTTGGATAAACTATTGACATACTGGGCTGATGTCTCATCCACAGCTGTGCCTGGTGATCCGTGGTGAATGCTAGGCCTGGATTTTGTTTTTCTGTTTCTGGTGATCCAGCAGAAGGCAGGGATGGAGAATGGCTGTTAAATGGGGATCCAGCTGGACAGAGGTGTTTGTGCATCCAAGCCCTGCACTTTTGGTTACAGCTGATGAGCCTGAATGGAATGGAGAAACTCCCAGCTCAGAGTGTGTGTGCATGTGAGCTCAGGGTTTGGGTGATCTCTTGGTGCTGGGTGGGAATGCAGGGGGTGAAGGCGCAGTGGGGCCAGAATCACAGAACAGTCTGAGCTGGATCCCCCAAGGACCATTGAGTCCAACTGAGTGGTTGTCTAGCAGAGGGTACAGACTGTTTCTTACCATAACTCCCATTTTTTTTTTGTTCTGATGAATTCCCTGCTCCTGCAGAAACAGAGGACATTGCTGCTCTGCTTGATCCCTCACTCCTCCTCTCCAGTGCAACCTTCCTGGCCCACTGTCCTGCTGTCCCTGCTCTGCAATGGGTGTGTTTGGAGGCAGGCAGGGCTTGGGCTGTGCCACCTGCTCTGCAAACAGCCCCTGAGAACAGATTAGCTCTGAATTTATTGGAAAAAGTTCCCAAGCTCTGGTTTCTCCTGGAAAGGTGCTGGAGAAGCCGCGTCCCTCCCTGCAGGGGCAGCCCAGTGGTCTTGTATCTGTCATACACGGGATCTGATCCTCCTCTGGCTGCTCCCTTAAGTGTTTGAGGATGACAAGAAAGAGAACAGCCTTTTATTCGTGCTTGCACAGTCTGGGCTTCAGAAAGCCGTGGTGTTCTCTTTGGTGGCACTTGTCTCACCAGAAAGGCTTTGTTCCTGCCGGGCCTCGCCAGAGAAAACGCATTTAAATCAAAGCAATTACAGTTATGCAAATACCCTGAATGTGCTTTTCATTTGCTATTTGCACCGAGTGCTGTGATTGCTGCAAATCTGTGGCTGAAATGCGGGGGCCAGTGGGCATTGCTGGGGTTTCATTTGCTCCCCTTGAAAGGCAAACACGCCCCAAATCCGTGTGGTCCGAGCCTGTGGAGCCGCTTCCCCCAGGACCTTCCCCATTCCCCATGCTCAGCCCATGGACACCCAGGTGGGAATCCGGAGCCAACAGCCAACTTGCTCCAAGTTTCCCAGCTTGGAGCCACCTCACGAGCACCTGCCAAAGCCCAGACAGGAATATATTAATAATTTGAGTCAATTTACAGGAATAACATACTTTCCTAAAACATGGGAATTAACAAGGGAAGCCCAGAGAATTAAAATGGCCCGGAGGCTCAGATGCTCTGAAAGAATTCGGTAAAAACTCCACCTAGAGTTAGTGAGAAACAGACCAAGCATCTATTTTTATTATGACATCCTTTAAGGTCAGACCAGCAACGGGGAGGGGATGAAATTAAAAGGTAGTTTCTCTGAAGACACTATTTTACAACACTTTTTGCTTGTAGCTTGTTAATTTTCACAGCAGAGTTGCCTTGCGCTCTGAATTAAAGAAACAGATGAAAAAAGTCTTGTGCCTCTAACTGTACCAAAGGCCCTGTGCACACTCCTGTGCCTTTGATGAGAAACATTAAACATTTTTAATTTAGCACATCAATTTGAAAATCTAATTTTTTCCTAATGCTTTGTAGCAGCAGACGCTTTTCACGGGGCTGTCACGACCACAGAAGAATTATGAGAAACTTGAACCGCGAAAAGTAAATTAGAAAAATCTCATTTCAGTTACTCTAAAAAGAGGGGAAATTAGATTTTGATTAAAATCACTCACACATACAATTTTAGGTAAACTAATTTAGCAAGACTGACTATATAGTGTGGTTTTTTTTTTTTTTTTGCTTGCCTCTGCGTCCTTTTAAAAGCAGCTGCAATGGCCTTGGACTGGCTCCTCCTCCACAGAGGAAGGGCTGGGGCTGCTGTTTCCTTGGCTGGAAGGTCATGGGAAAGAGCTGCTTGTTTAATTTGCCAATGAAAAGTCAATAATTAAAATTGAAATGTGCCGCATGGCATGTTTTATTTTTCTTAACAATTTGCTTAATCAACTCTAAGGACAATCACAGTTGGTTTGAGCTCCTTCGAGTTCTGGTACCAGTGGAAGGGATTCAACACTTTGGGGACAAGGCAGTGATTTCCAGTTCACGTTGATTCATGGATTCTCAAGGAATACAGTATGATTTTCCTGAAATATATTTGTCATTTTGAACTGCTGCCTGTCCAATGACAGCATCTCATTTTTGACCTATGATTTGTTTGAAAGGTACTTATTGAGAGCTGTATCTGATTTTAAATGCATGCTGTGGCTTTAGCTTTGAGATGGGATATCAATTATATGTATTTTTTCTTTCTCCGGTGCTGGTAGAGTCATTAAGAGACAAGTTTGCAGTCCAGCTCTTCGCAATGTTTGTGAAAAGATTTTTGTCTTGTTGTTTTATTGTTTCTGTTCCATTTGTGTAATTTTCACACTTGGTGGTTAATCTTCAGAAGTGCTTTATAAAACAGATAATTGAGTTATAAAAGAAATGTGAGAGAAGGGAAGGATATTCAGGCTCCGAATGTGTCCCACAGATCTCTGCAGCAGAGGATTTGGACTCTGGAATCCCAAACCTTGTGCCTTTGGCTCCTCCATCACGTGTTGTTCAGGGAACTGGCTGTGGTGGTTTCACTGCAACTGAAACCAGTGGTGTCAGTGTATTAAATTTGGCAGTCATTTGCACTGGGCAGCAGTTTTGTGCACTGGCACAAGTTCCACAGGATGGTTTGGGTCGGAAGGGACCTTAAAGCCCACCCAGTGCCACCCCCTGCCATGGGCAGGGACACCTCCCACTAGCCCAGGTTGCTCCAAGCTGGCCTTGGGCACTTCCAGGGATGGGGCAGCCACAGCTTCTCTGGGAATTCCATTTCAGGGCCTCATCACCCTCACAGGGAGGAATTCCTCCCCAATATCCCATCCATCCCTGCCCTCTGGCAGTGGGAAGCCATTCCCTGTGTCCTGTCCCTCCATCCCTTGTCCCC
>JAWWEU010000058.1:2945304-2962202 GCA_035583155.1 Acropternis orthonyx
ATAATAATAATAATAATAATAATAATAATAATAATAATAATAATAATAATAATAATAATAATAATAATAATAGTAATTATCCAGCCCATTCAAGAGCTGTTGCTTTACCAGGTAGGGTTCTGATCCATGTGAAGGATTTCATGGCCAACACATGGAAACTCAGGTAACTCAGTCATTCAGCAGGAAGAATTCCTGGATCTGACCCTGGGAAAGTTTGTGATGTGGCATCCTGGGACAAACAAGGCTGGTGCAGATTCCAGGTGCCTTCTCTGGGCTGTGGTTCCACACCAGGGCTCTGCTTCCCTGGCAGGGCCACACACCACGTGCTTTTTGTTCTTTCTTTGGTTAAACCCCTTTAGGTTTCTAGTTAGAAAACAGACCTGTAAGACTTAAAAACCCAATCCCACTGCCCAGAGCAAAGAGCAGTGGAAAATTTACTGAGCACAAAAATTCACTGAGCAAATACTCCTTCGGATTGCAGGCTTTTTAAGGATAGGCAGGAGATATTCAAAGTCTCCAGGGGGTTTTCTAATGTTGCCGGGGTTTGTGATTGTATCAGCACAAGGCTCTCTATTTACTGTTGGTTCTTAAGGCTGTATTTGTTGCAGGGATGTGATTACATGCGGATCTTGGCATTGAGCACTTGTTTCTTTATGAAAAGTAATGTTTGTAACCCTTGTAGATTTAGAGGGAAAATGGGAGATGTGCCTTGCCTGTAGCCCGGGGCAAAGTGAAAGAAGCCTAAGCTCGAGCTTGAAAGACATTCCATAAATTTAACCAGACTTTGGTATTCTGAACTGTGCCTTTGACACACCTCAGCCTCAGCTGAGCTGGATCTGCCTCGTTTCCTTGTCCTGCTCCTGCCTCAGGCAGTTGCTGCCCTGATAATTCTCCAGAGGAAAAGTTTTCTGTTTGTTATTGGAAGTCACTCAGATGTAAATCCCTAATTCCAAGTGTTTTATGCCTGTTTATAATCCGGAGCAGGGCAGTGTGATTCAGACTCTCCAGGACTCCATTCACCTCTGCCATGTGGGAAGGCTGAGGGAATTGGGATTGTCCAGCCTGGAGAAGAGAAGGCGCTGGGGTGACCTAATGGAGCTTTCCAGGACCTGAAGGGAGCCACAAAAAAGATGGAGAGAGGATATTTCCAAGGACCTGGAGTGACAGGACAAGGGGAATGGCTTCAAACTGACAGAGGGCAGGGTTAGATGGGATAGTGAGAAGGAATTCTTCCCTGTGAGGGTAGGGAGGGGCTGAGATGGAATTCCCAGAGAAGCTGTGGCTTCCCCATCCCTGGAAGTGTCCAAGGCCAGGTTGGACAGGGCTTGGAGCAACCTGGGCTAGTGGGAGGTGTCCCTGCCCATGGCAGGGGGTGGCACTGGACGGACTTTAAGGTCCCTTCCAACCCAAACCATTCCATGATTCCTTGGGACAGGGATGCAGCAGTGCAGTTCCAGCCATTTCCTCACTTGCCAGAGCCAGAATTACGCATTTATGGAAACTTTTTCAGGGATTTCTTCCTTCAGTCTGTGTTTCTACTGCCCTACAGCCAAGGCAGATCCACCTCCTGGCTGCTCCCACCCAGCCTGGTAGTGCACCATCCACAGATCTCTCACCCTCTGGCAGTCTAACTAGTTTCTCTAATGTAATTAAAATGATAATTATTCCCTGTCCAGAACATTTCTCTTACTTATAGTCTGTGGAAGTATTAAAGTTGATTAAACACATATGCTGCTGGTAGATAGCTCCTCCAATCACATATGGAGTGAGAAAGAGTTGGCTGAGGGAGGAAAAAATATAATGTGATATTCTGCAAATGCAAAAGAAAGGGCAGCTGAAAAAAAGCCAATCCTGATAGAACAAACCGAATCAGCGGGGCAATATTATTCATAATTATTTCATGGTGTTTTTTCTGCACACAGAAGTTGTTAAGCAAGTCCTGAAGTGTGTGTGTGTGTGTGTGTGTGTATACATATATATACATATACATATATATATATATATATATATAAATACCCTGTACTATGAATAACCAGCAGTGGAAAGCCATGGCAGGTTTGGGGCCTGAAGAACACTGTGGAGGAAAGTTTGCAGGCTTTTGTGGGTAAAAAGAAATTCAGCCCTCAAGGCTTTAAAAGAATTTTATTTAACTGGTATGAGAACTAATACAAAGCAAAGCTATTTCCCCATCCCCTGATCTCAAAGCAGACACAAACTGCTGAAGGTGGACATCCTCCTCACCACAAATAAGCGTATCTTGTGTATCTCAAAAGCATTAGTTCGGCTGTGAGGCGAAAGGGATGGAAATAGCACTTGCTTTCACAGTGTAATTGCCTCTATTCCAGCTGGGCAAAGCGCCTGCACTTTCTAATTTGCAGAAGTCACAATCTAAAATGCTTTAAAATGTACCTTTTCTTTTTTCCTCCCGTGGCCGAAGTGCTGAGGTGGATTTTTCTTTGCCTGTAAACAGGAGGCATTTGGTCTGCACGGGGTGGGGGGCACAAAGAGCAGAGAGAGGGAGAGGGGGATAAAAGCCCCCCCGGGTTGGATTTGCTCCCCTGTGCACTGGAGGGAAAGGAATAGCAGTGTGTGGGTATGGAATGAGGTCTTTGATCATCTGAGCAGTGCAGAAGAGGTGATTTTCGAATAACTAACAATGAAATTGTTTGCTCAGATTTGTTCCTTCCTAATCTCTTCCTCTGGCTGCTTTTCCTCTGGTGCTGTCAGCAAAGTTCCACAGGTTCCTTTCCGTGCCTCTGGGCCAAGGCTGCAGCACTGTGTGTTTTGTGAGGCAGAGGTTTGCAGTCACCCACCTGCCCCCTGTTAACCTCAGGCTGAGCCTCAGGGCTGCTCAGGTTTTAATATACACCTCCCTGGCACCCCAGAGCAAGGGCTGGCTCTAAATAACAGGAATACCAGGCTCTTATGCCAGGAAACAGCCCTCCAGGAGGATTCCTTTCCCTTTCCAGAAGAAGCATGGGGGATTTTTCTCCAAAGGGGCACTGCGAGATGCTCAAATGCAAGATCCAGCCTGTGATGTGTTTGTACGCCCACAATCTCCAAGCCTGAGGTGTAATTTAGATGAGATGCCACCTTTCATCCTGCCCTCTCCAAGGCTTTGCCCATCCATGGATACAGCTCAGCCCCCCCCCCCCGAGAAAGGCCCTGCCAGGGGCTCTGGCTCAGGCTCTGCATGCACTGGAAGCTCTCCATGACCATCTATCTTGCACGCATGGATGACGAGCAGATCCTATTCCAGTTCATTCCCTGCCCATCCATCATCCCCCTGCAAGCTGCTGTCCCCTTAATGAGGGGAATGGGAATGGGTGAGAGCCAGAGAGACACACTGACACAGACTGGACAGGGGGACACACCCAGCTCATCCTCCTCAGCACCACATGAGTAAGGGACACACGGAGATAACTGAACCTGTTCCAATCAGGGTTTTTAATCCTTATTTTTTTCTCCTTGAGAATTCCAGGTAACAGCACCTGCACAGAGGGAGATGTGGGTAAAGCAGGAATCCTTAACTCAAAGATATTGGTGGGGACAGCTCCTTCCACAGAACACCTCTGTGCTTTAGTGAGAGAACCTGCTGCAACGTGGAGCAAAGGAGGAGTTTGGGAACCCTTTATCTCCACGCCACACTCGTGTATGGATGAGGAACCCAACACGGTGCCACTGATGTCTGGTCAGGGCTGCAGTGACCTCTGGATCAGGGTTATATTGACACAGTAAAACACCTACAGCGCTCACTGTGCCCGGGGCTGTGATGGCAAGCAGAGCAGAGGGCACTTTGCAGCAGCAGGCACTGCCCTGCCCCTCGTGCTGTGCCGTGTCACCCTGTGCCTGCCAGCAGAGACAATAAAATGCCCCTCTCTGGCAGCCAGCTCGTGTCTGATCCCAGATTAGCGCTGCCCACAGGGCAGAGCGCTCCCCTCGTGTTTGTTGTCACAGAAACGGTGACAGAGCACTTGTTTCCTCACAGCCTTATCTCTCCCAGAAAAACCACTCCAGAGCTTCTCCCGACCCAAAGAAGGCTGTTCCTGTGCCAAGAGGACGTGTTAGGGGCTGTGCAGGGGCACCATCTGGGGCCCTTCGCTCCAGGGTATCCACAGAGACATCCCACTGGCATGAATTGCCATGAAAGTGCCTGTTTGGTTTGGGAAGGGAAAATGGAAACTCATTTCCCTGCAGGAGGGGGAGGCGACAGAGCACGTTCCTGCCCCAGATGCCACTTTCAGGAAGCAGGATGGAAGCTGAGAGGAGAAGTTCCCAAACATTCGCAGTGATTCAGAAGGTGGCAGTGGGAAAGCTGGCTCGTCTCCACCCGGGACTCTCTGGCTTTCTCCTCTCCTCTGCGGTTATTCCAGGTCAGCTCGTGCTCAGAGCTGGAATGAAAAACCCTTGTCCCGACCCCCCCCGGGATTTTCACACCTCTCCACACAAGCTGAAGAGGTGTGACACCGGCTCCACGCAGGTCAGTGTTGTATTTGTCTGCCCAGGAGGGTTCAGTGGCTGCCAGGGATGGCCGGGGGTCAGGGGGAGCAGCTCCGGGGGTGTTGGCACAGCACCAAGTGCTCCCAAAGCAGCGTGTTCCATGGCAGGGGTTGTGCCCGGGCACAGCTCCAGGGCAGGACAAACCTGCTGAGCCACCTGTGGGTCAGAGTCTGTGCTGATCACACACAAGTCGAGTCCCACCAACCCAGGGGGGAGCAAACACCTGATGAACTCTGGCTTTGTGTTTTGGCAGCTCTGCAGAGCCCTGGGAGACAAGAGGAGGGATCTGTGAGCAATAGTTAATGGCCTTAGTATTCTACTGGCTTCACTCTTCCAAAACTGACTTTTCCTTTGCTCCAAGCTTTTCCAAGCTTTCTGTCCATCCAATAACCCCTTTCTGAGTGAGCATCGCAGCAGTGCCTGTGTTTTCAGCCCTGACTGGGGCTGTAATAAACACAAATATCTTCCAGGCATCCGATCACATCCAGTCCAAAGCCACATGAGCACTAATTGTGTCTCTGTGAGTTACTCCTGGATGCTGCTCGTGGGCTCTGATGAACTCCCCAGCTCGTTTGGCACCACCAGCTGAAGGGAGAGCCCTGCCAGCTCTGCCTCTGCACCTCCTCTGCCAGCAGATAATGAGACCTGCCCGGGGTGGTCCTGGCAAATGGTCTCGACTCACCTGATTTAGCAGGAGATGCTACAGGTGCTTCACCAGATCCATGAGCTCTTCAGCCTGCCCAGATTGTGCCCCCATTCACGGGAGGGGAATGTGTGATCCTCTCACCAGAATGGATGCTTTGCTCTCCCATTGCTGCTAAACAAGCAGTATTTCCATTCCATAGGGAACAACTTGGGGTTTTTTTAGAGGGAATAACCCATTCTTCTCACGGGGAGGAGCAGGAAAACAACGTGGTTCTGATGCCTGTTGTGATTAACCTCTCTGAACCTTACTGCATGTGGTTATTGGTGAGCTTTTAGAGACCTTGCCTCGAAATCAAGAGAAGCTGGCAAATATTCAGTGTTTCAGATGCCATTTGTCATTGGATCCCTTTGTTTAGTCACATTTTCCAGCATTTGAGGACAGTAAATTCCTTTGACATGATGTCCCACAAGCACAGAGGACAGAAAGAGACTTTGAAGGGAATGTGCCTACCCATCCTGCAGCTCCAGGGATGCTGGAAGAGAACTGGAAGGTTGTTAAGAACAGTGGGAAGCAGTTCCAGAGAGGGGCAGGGAAGGCTGCAGTGATTTTCATACCAGGCTGTGAAGGAAAGAGGAAGGTGCCTTTCTGCTTTATCTGAGGGGAGAATAGGAAAAGACAGCTCTCTCCTTCCCCAAACAAACCCATCTGCAAGACTTCCAATTTGAATCCAAATAATATCTGGGGTTTGGGATTCAGCAACAAACTAGCTTGGAGTCCTTAATCCCAGCGCCTGATGTTTGGGGGTGTTGGGATTTGGAGCTAATTAATTCAGCCACCTGTAATTCTCGCTGTCTGCCTTTGCCTTACATATATCATATGTTGAGAGGGCTGCACACGGGGCTGGCCTGAATCCTAATCCCTCTGTACTGCCTTTTTTCCTAAAAATCCTTCTCTTTTTCTTGTTTATTCACATATTTTCTTGCTTCTTCTCTTCCATCTTCTTTCTGCTGCTGTCTCCCTCTCCTGAGTCCTTACTCCAAAAAAAAAAAAAAACCCCAACAACAGAAAAATCTGACATTCAGTAAGTGATTCTGCCCTTCCCAAATGGAATGGCCTTGTTCCCTTCAGGGCTGTCCACAGGATGATGCTCCCAGTGCTGTCCCAGTCTCCCTGACTGGTTTCATCTGAGCACAAAGGCTCCGGTGCCGAGTGTTCCTGTTGGGAACAAGGCTCCAGGTGATAAATATTGCAAGATCCAGACAGCCCGGGAGTCCTGTCCTGATTTCCTTCCCTTGGCAGGGAGAGGATGGAAGAAGAATGAAGAGATAATTAGTTTGGAGTTCTCAGAAATTGAATGGAAAAGGTTATTTCATTGCCTTTATGGCCAAGTGAAAAGCTGGGCTCAAACTGCCCAGGCTGGGGGTTCCCGCAGAGGTCACAGAATGAGGCTGTGCTGCTTTTTCTTCCTCTAAAAAATAATGCCTTTGCAACAACTAAAGCTGGAGCCAGTTTTCCCACATCTGTAGAGCCTGGAGCTGTTATTTTTTTAATGCCTGATTTCCATATTCCAGCAGTGCCAAGCCAGCCCAGGAGCTGCCTGAGCCACAGAGGCAGCTGCAGCCCAGGGCCACGGGCCAGGAACGCGCTGGGCACCGTGTGGAGCAGCATCAGGGGCTTCAGAGGGACCTCCTTGCTGAAGGGGGGTCTCCTCAGAGCTCCTGCAGGCCCGGGGGTCTCCTGGGGACGTGGAAAAATGGGGACAGAAGCAAGGTGTCCCAGCAACAGGAACAGGCAGCGTTGGTGTGTCGGTCACATCCACATCCAGCGTTTCGGTGCCCAATATTGGTGCACCAAACCAACCCCCAGGGCTGTGAGTTTCTCACTTACTCCACGTGAATTTCCAGATCCACACGAGATTTGCCTTGATTTTCCAAAGGAAGACGATCAGGCTTTGCAGGATTTCCGAGCTCACTCCCTGTTTTCAGGCTCTTAAGGAGGGCTGGTAATTAAAACTTCCCCTGAGCCACATTTGCTGCTCTTTGGTGCAGTCACACTGCCAAAGCACTGTTTCTCCTGCAGAAATCTCACTTTTGAAGGGACAGAGAGGCCACCCAGGTTGTTTCCACTGAAGGTCAGGCCACATCTGCAGTGGTACCAACAAATAGGCCAAAAGGCCCCTGGAGCTCGTGGGCCATTCCTGCTTGAATGAGATAAAGTTATAATTATTTAATGTTCCTGGGTGTGAAATTAGAATGATCACATAATCTCCTCAGTCTCTGACTACAGGTCCAGCATGGGAATAGGAATCTTAATTAGTATTTTCTTATCAATACACTCATGTTGAAGGATTAAGGATAAGGCACTTAGTACAACCTGAATTTTTGGAAGATGTTCCTGATTTTGGTGTGATCAAAGAAGCATCTCTAGTGCAGGGAGCACCTGAGGAGGAGGAGGAGAGCAGGAACATGAGGTGCAAATACTCTGCACACACAGTCCCACCTGTGCCGCCCTTCCCCTGCACTCCCAATGCACGGGCTGTGCAGAACACCTCAAAAATCAGGAGCCCAGACAGGTAGGAAATGCAGAGGTGTCGTGGTTTGGTCCCTGGGTAGTGTTTTAGGCATTTTATAGGGATGACAGTGCTGTAAACGACGCTCCATAAAAAAGATCTGTGACCATATGAATAAATACACAAAGGATTGCTCTGGTTTTATTTGCTATTTAAAGTTAAGCACACAGTTAAAAACTTTGCTAAACAGTGATGACGAGATGAATCCCCTTAATGCACATCAAAGGATGCATTACAAGCACACGCTGCATCTCCTAAACACGGAGTTATGGTGCTAAGGGAGAATTCTTGCCATCCTGCATAGGAAGAGTGGCAGGGATAACACCCAGTGGCAGGGATAACACCCAGTGGAAAGGACATTTTCCAGTGGCAGGGATAACATACCATCAGCCCAGTCTCAGAGCACCACCTGGTTGCTTTGCCAGGGTCACCTGGAGCAACAGGGTGTGTGAATTGGTGCGTTTTGCCCCGATTAAGTGCAAACTCAGGCTCCCTGGAGCCCCTTGGTGTGCAGGAATGCCCTCTGTGCAGCTGCCTGCCTGCACACAGCCCTGCCCATCCTCGTTTGCAGGGGTTTGGGCTGTCTCGGGTGCTAAATGGGAAAATCTGGCTGCAGTAACCAAATCTGCAATTCTCTCCTGTTGTGGGAGCTCTCCCGATTTGTTCCCTCGCTGTCAGCTCCAAGTTTCATTTCTCTCTTCATTATGTCAGCTGTGACTATACATCTCACCCCCCCTTTCCTGCTCCCCCTCGTTCCCCAGAGCTTTTCCCGTGAAGTTCTTGTATTTTATTCTGCCTTAACTGCAGCTGTGTCCTCTGCCTGACCATCACCCTCAGAAGGTGAATGGATGCTGCTGTGCAGGGGATGTTTCCATCACCTCACTCTCCAGAATGCCTGTGTTCAAAGCACATCTCCACAGGCTCCTCTCATAGTCGAGAGACAAATTCCTCTGGTGAGGAATTCAGGGCCAGACAAGGCTTGGGAACAGAGGCAGCTCAGAGCGAGGAGGAGCTGATCTATCAGCTCCATCACCATCACCATCCCTCTGCACATGACAATTGCTGTGCACACAGCCCCGAGTGCAGGAGCCATCAGGAAACAGTGTTTGCTCTCTGGAATATTCAGTGTTGAAGGCACTTGGAGACTGACAGAGCCACAGTCCAGCCAGGGTCTGATCCAGCCCCTGGGTCCCCTCAGATCACCATATCCAGCAGTATTTTCAGTTCTGGATTCCCACCCAGTAACCCGCAAAAGAGTTGTCCTTTATTTTCGTAGCTTCAGTGGCTGAAAGTTGGAAAGTGAAAGGATATTTTACTCTTGGAGTTCAGAGCATTTACCATTTTCCTCATCACACACACACAGAGGTAGGGACACACGGAGGGGAGCATGGCTATATATATTGGGAGTTTCACATGTGAAGTCAATGGCAAACTGGGGAAAACTCCCATAAATCCCAAAACCAAATACTATTAAAGAGAGCAGAGGAAACACCTTGCAGAAAACTACAAATATTTCCTTTCCATCGGGGCAGAATCCCATCTCAAAGAGCACCAACACTGCTCTTGGCACCGCAGTGTCGCCTCCTGAAATTGCCCTGCTGATCCATCCCTCGTGCCTGGCAGAACATGAGGTTTAATTAAATGTGCAGGAATGTGCTGTTATCACTTGATTAAAGCCACTTGGGATGGCATCAGACTCCTGAATTGAGGTGGTACCTGGGTGTGAGAGATGTTTCTGGGGGCAGTGCCAGCACAGGAGGAGCGTGCAATTGGTGAAACCCAAACCTGTGTGGGGAAACAGCAGCAGGTCCCTGCATGGAGCAGAGGGACTGGGTTGTGTCTGGGGCCAGCACCGGGCTGCAAACCAGAGCTGAGGGGCTGGGAATTGCCCTAGCACTGATCCACCTCTTCTGGCCACAGCTGGCTCACCTCTGTGTGCCCAGCCCTGTGGATTCTGCATCAAATCCATCAGCTCCTTGCTGCTTCTCCATGTCATGCTGAACCTCACCCACGACAATCACTGGCCACCTCCAGTCCCTCAGGTGAGGAGCTGCCTCCAAGGAGTTAAAAGCATATCCAGGGAGCTTTGGGAGATCTGGTGTGCACAGGCTCGGGCACTATCTGGAGTAGTTCGTTCAGGAGGTTGCACTTAATTAAAACTGCAAAATAGAACAATTAGCCAGGGCTGACAATTTCCTCTGTCCCCAGCTGAGTGTAACGGCTGTTTTTTAATCTCTCTGTTTATCTTGTTGTTGATCTGTGGCCATCAATTAAAATAATTCTCCAAACTTTGATGGGTCCGTTTGAAAACCACCCAGATAACAATGGAGTCATTTAACTTTTCTTTTCTGAGGCTTAATTTGCCATCAGTTTCTTTTCAGTGCTTGTCACTATTAAAGAGAGTTTATGCTCTGATCTCAGAGCTGGTGTGTTACAGAGGATGCAGGTTGGGTACCAATGCTGGAAAAAAGAGCAGAAATATGATTTATGGCAGTTTTCAGATGCTGTAGTAAGTCCCAGTCATGCTGATAGTTTTAGTCAGCTGAGGAAAAACACGCATCAGAATTTTGGGCCAGGAAAAAGCAGTTGAGGTATGGAGCCTTTGAAGTCTGAAAATTGATTTTCTTCAAAAGGAAAAAAGCTTCCTATCAGCTCACAGCTCCAGTCACGGGCAGTGGTGGCTTTTTCCTGAAGTCACAGTTCAAGCCCAGACTAAGAGCTGAAGAATAAATGGTGTGTAGTGCTTAGTCAGTCACAAGGCATTGCTTTAGCTCCATTTTCTGCTCCTCAGGCTGGGGGGCATCTAATTCAACTGGCACCGGGGAGAGGCTGCACTGCCAGCTCCGGGTGGCACCCCCTCCTGCTGGGGCACAGCACAGTGTCACAGGGGCCACACTCGTGTCACCATCGGGGTGTTGGGGGTCAGGCTGCGCCGCCCCAGCCCCCCCTGCCCACGGGGACAGGGCTGGCAGCCCCCAGGCCGTGGGCACTGGCTTGAATGCAGTGCCGAGGCTGTTCCACAGCAGCGCTGTGTGCTGGCCTCGGGCAGCGCCCGCAGCTCTGCCCCCGGAGCCCTCCCCGCAGCCCCACAGCGGCACTGCGTTCAATAGTCGGGAATATCCTGCGGGAAGAGCTGCCCTCTGCAGTGACCCCTCCGGCACAGAGCTCGTGTTCTCGCTGAGAGCTGCATTTTTGGGGGGTTTAGCACCAGTTTTAAGCGCTCTAATTAATTCAGGGACCTGGTTTAATAATCCTGGTCGGCTCTGGCAGCTGAGACAATTCATTCACAGTTGCTTTATTAATGCAGCAGTACTCTTCAGGTTGGGAGTTCACCTCTTTATTCATTCATCCATCCAATTCTTTGGGAATGGGGACTGATTTTGAAAGCAGCACACGCTCTGGCTGGGAAGGCCCAGCCTGCAGCCCAGGATTAAAACACTTGCCCAGAGAAGGATGGAGAGAGGAAACCACACTGACAGTTCCCCGTCAGGCTCCCACTTGATGCCATTTCATATTTCCTCAGCACCCAAAATAGTTCAGGTCCATTAAGCCTCGACTCTGAGCTCCTGGGCACCCACACAATCAATAAACCTGTTGTGCCCTGCCCACGGTTCAGAGCAAGCCAAGCAAAACCCTGACCAGCTTTTGAGCTGAAAACCATATTGTTCTGGAAGTCGTTAAATACGTGCCTTTGACTATTGAGCTTCCTGTTTGTGGCTTGGATTAGAATTTATTCCAATACCTTCCCTGTAAAACTGATGTATTCATCCTGTGCCTGATGCTGTTTGCACTCACCGGGGTGTAAAGCAGGAGCTGCTCGATTCCAATTGACAGCTGCACCACATAAAAATTGACAGGAGCAGGAGGAGAATCAGTCCCCTGTGTGTTTGCAAGGTGCAGGATGAAATGCCTTTCAAAATGCTGCATAATATACAACCTAGCAAGGATGCAGCATGGTTGATTTTTCTCATTTCTCCAAAATATATAAGAGTATAGAGGTATAAGGAGAAAAATTATGCATTTCTCGATACATGGAAACTATAACACAAAGTGCCTCTAAGGCAGATGCATTTCCAGTTTCTTAGTAAAATATCCAGCATCCCAACTGCTGTAAATCACTGGGTTGACACAAGTGAAGCTGCATTGATTTACACCAACCAATGATCTGGCCTTTATTCATTATCATGGCCTCAAATTAATCCCTCTGGAGAAAGCAGAGGGGTTTGGAATGCTGGGCCAGCTTGTTGTGGATGTGTCAGTCGAGACAACTTCCAGAAACTCAGAGAAAGAAAAACATTGGAATGAAGCAAAGATGAGTAACTGAGGATCACAACTGTGATTATGAGGTGTAATTACAATTAGCTGCACAAGAGCGTTAATCACGACAATAATTACACGTCAGCTGTTTCCAAAAGAAAAGGGAACGTAATTAAGTGGCCCAAGTGGGTGACAGAAACAGAGCAGAGGAGTGACAGAGATGGTGTTGGCAGGAGGGCAACGGAGTGTGCTGAGAGGAAAAGTCCACTGGATGTTTGCTGTTGCCTTCCCAGAGAAAGAAAAGCTGGGACTCAGTCCCTGAGCTGTACTAATGGGCTGTTTGGGCTGATTGAACCACATTTACCACTGGAAAATAGGGGTGTCAGGGTTACAGCTCCTGGATTGCTCAGCTTTGTTAGGTAGGGCTGACTATTCCCTTCTGCAATGGGATTAAGACCAAACCAGTCCTCAAGCCACTTTCACTCCACAACCAAATGAATCTTCTTTTGTCCCACAGAGCCAGGCTGGGGCAGCCACCCATTTTTAGAAGACATTTATACAGCACAAGCCTTAATTCTCGTGGGGCTGTTTTAGTTGCCTTTGGTCCTTTCCCTCTGTTTTCTTGGACAGGTACTTGTTGTTGCAGCTGGTGTTGGGTGAACCCACCAGTGCAGCCTCCAGGGCAGGTCCCTCACACACACACACCCCATGAATTATCTGAAGCTCTCCCGGGGAGGGAGCCTGGCAGGGTCCTGTGATTTATCTTGCATGAAACGAGCTCGTTTGAATAGACTGGAAAAGCCAAGCCATTAATTTAGAATAGCTTCTGGACTCTGCAGAGCTGCAGTTCCATTCTGCATATCCACTGCTGTAAAAGTGATGGGATTTCAATACCCTTTCCCTTTTATTTTTTTGTCCTGCTGCAGACTCGGTGCTCTCTCTCTGGGTGTTCCCAGTGCTGCTTCACCTCAGCAGTCGCCTGTGAACAATTGAGTAAGTTTGCTCTGTGTAAATCCTCTTCTTTAAACTCATTAAAGTGTGCCAAGCCTCTCCAGGAGCCATTTGACAAACTCCCCTGAGCAGCAAAGTAGTGTTTATTATGATTATTATTACTATTATTATTTTTCTCTCAGCTCCATCTGTAATGTAAACACCATTATGTTTTAATTATCTGTTTGAATAGGAGATTTAAAAGCGAATCCCGCAGGAACCTGGCCAGAATACACAATGGAAATCCCCTGGAAAGTCACTCCAAGAGGTGGAAGCTGCCATGGGAGGATCAGGGCTCAGCGGCATCCAGTACCCACCAAGCGTTTTATCCCATAGAAGTGGGGCTGGAAGCTGATGGATCACCCTTTCCTACAGGGTGTTTTCCAGTCTCTTCTCAGCTCTCTGAGGGGAAGGAAGGTTCTGGCAAAAAGGCTTTGCTGGAGGGGTTGTGCCCCATTCCACAGGGAACTACTGGAGCATCATCCTCAAGCGGAGGGAGTGGGAATGCATCGGTTGCCATGGAGCCTTGTCTGAGCTGGTACCACGGTGGTGGCAACAGGTCTGAGATCCCAGGGCAGCATTCCAGTGTCCCTGCGGATCCCACACAGCCCCAGCTCTTCAGATCCCTTTCCCCCCCTCCCAAACCAGCTCTGTCCTCTCTCCTGTCGTGCCCTGCGAAGGGAACTGGGAGTCTCTGCTCTTGGGTGGTTTTCCTCCCTCTCTCACGCTTAGGAACACATTTTAACGTGCAGGATTTGGCAGGAGACTCTTGGACTCGCCCAAGGGAAGGGAACAGGAAGGTCAGTCATTAGGACAGGTGAGCAAAGGGCCTGCAAGTGTCTTGATGAACTAGAAATGCTGCCAAAAGGAGAAGGCACTTGAGGGAGTGAACTCAGATCGAAACCAAGACAGGAATGAATTGTTGCAAAACCTGGAAATCATCTCTCTCTCAGCTCTTAAGCTTGAATTAAACTCAGTTTTGTGACCCCTCATTCACCCCTGGGCCAGCTCTGTGTGCCAGTCCTGCTCCGTGTTTAATGCTCTGCATCTTCCACTGTCACCAACCTCCTCCTCAAGCCAGAGGCAGGAGCCCAGGCTGGGGGTTCATCCCACCCCTCCTGCCTGCCAGGAATGTGGGAAAAGCTTTCCCAGTTCCCTCCCACAGTCTCTTCCTGACCTCACGCATGGGGAGGATGGACAGCACAGCTCTTTTCCCATCTCCTGTGCCCCAGAAAGGCCAGCACCTCCCCAGGAGAAGGTTCCGTAACATCATGAATAACAGGTGACCACAACACCTTAAAATTAAGCTTTCCCAGAAACTTGGAAGAGGCCCTCCTGCTTCCTGAAAACCATGAGGTTTAGAACTCCTGTGGGAGGAATGACACTATGAAGATGTGAGATGAGAATATGAACACCCCCAGGGTTACCAAATAAAAAAATTGATTTTTAATAACTCTAACCATCTCTTCAGCTTTCATTAGTCTCCTCTTTGGCTTTATAGTGCTGGGCATGAAGAATATGAGGATTTGAAGAATTAACTGAATTAATGAGGGTTGATTATTAATGTTCAGAGCTCAATAAAAAAGAGAAGGAAATAAAACACACAAAAAATGAGCTGAAAATAAGGGCAATCTTTCATTCCCCCAAAATGAGATACATTGAGTTATTGCTGTACTTAAAATTGAAGCACTGAAAGACTGGAAATAAATACCTCCCATTAGCTACAGGAGGGCCCGGCAAATCTGCTGCAAGGAACTGTCCAAGCCCGGGGGTGCCAAGGTGAAAATGGCACTGAGGACCAACCACGAGGCTTTTGGCAGCTGCTTTTGAAAAACCCTCAGTCTGTGCATCTCCAAAGAACTCAGGGGCACTTCTGCCCTGCCTGGGGATTTAGGGAATCCTGGAGTCAGGACAACCTGGTCCATGGTCATGTTTGGGTGTTCGGCTCCTCTGCAGCTGTGAGTGGGTATTAGATATTCCCAACAGGAATTCCCACCTTCCCTCCATCCCAAAGCCCTCACCAGCCTCGCCCTCGCAAGCAAAGCAAAGCCCTTCATTCGGTGCATGGCCAGAACCCCAGGCCTGGCTGCCACTGCTCCTGCTCCACGGGTGGGATGCTCCAGGATTGCCGTGGATAACGGCAGTGGATGTTCCCTTTCACACCTGCCCTCCTTCCTGCTTTATTAAACCTCCACAAACAGCTCTGTCTCTGGGGGAGCAGCAGGAGCGGAGGAGGGAGCCCCTGGAAGGGAGCAATTCCTGTTGCTCGGCACAGCACTCTGCTAAATTGCATCCAGCCTGTTCTGCGGGGTAATAAAGTGGTGTCTGAAAGGCTGCGGAGGTTTCATTTCCCCGTTGTCACCGGGTGCTGTAATCACGTAATTAACCGAGCGTGGAGACGCTCGTTTGAAGCGAGGTGAGGGAGCCGGGGCGAGCAGCAGATGCTGGGGGAGTGGAACAACTTTTATCTGAGCTCTTCTAGACCTGGAGACCTTTCCAGTGCTTTGAAAGACGGCGAAATCCCATTTGGGTAACAGCAGTTAAATGAAGGGGTGTGCTTTGCTTTGCTTTGCTGTTTCATCCCTGTACCAGCTGAAAAGTTCAAGGGTTGAGTTTTCCCTGTCCCAGCTTGGGGACTCAGTGAGGGGTAAATTCAGCATCCCCTGGTGTGAGGGGACACTCAGTGGTCCCACAGCCTCAAATCTCATGCTGGTTTTGCTCGTGATTAAAGTCCCTCCCCACCCAAACTATTCCATGGTTCTATGACTCTCCTTACCCTCCCTCTTTCTATCCCGTTGTGGATATTTAGGGTGAGGAAATGCAATCTGTCTGCAGGGAAAACTTTCTTCCTCGTGGCTACTGACCAAGAAAGGGACTGTCTTGAGGAAGAAGAGAGGGACTATTTTTCATGTAGGAAATGCCTCCCTAAGTCTGGGAACCCAGTAAACAATTACAGCAATGGAAGGAGCCTGGAGATTTAGAGATGCAGGAGTGCTGACAAAGGCTAAGCTTGACCCATTTATCTCCCAGCCCCTCTCGGCATATTTAGCAGCAGCTAAGAAGCACCTCACAAAATTGGAACTGGGGAATTTAAATGATGGCCTCTCCAGTGCTGGCTTTTTAATTTCACATCCCTTGGATTCTCCCTCCTCCCCACTTTGAAACGTGGAGTCCTCTTCATCTCCAGTGATGGATTAGGTGCCTGTCCCCACCTCCACGCTGCTGAACTGGAAGTGGTTTGCAAAATGGACATTACAGGCCTGCTGACTTTAGTTAGGAGGAGAGCCCAGCTTAAGGGGGCAGGCAGGGAGCTGGGGGCTCAGAGCTTGATCCAGCTCTGCAGGTGGGACCTCAGGAGAGGGGAGTACAGGGGGAGAATCCCCTCCCTCTGGTCTCTCCTCTTCTGATGCAGCCCCAGCACACGTGGCTGGGTCGTGTTGAGCTTCTCATCCACCAACACCCCCAGTTCCTTCTCCTCAGGGCTGCTCCCCTTCCCTTCTCCGCCAGCCCGTGGTTGTGCTGGGACAGCATCCAGGTCACACAAAGCTTTGGGCAGTTGCAGTTCTTGCATTAATGATCTCAAGGAGATGCTGTTACTGCTCACTATGACAGCCCCAAACAGGCAGTAACGGGCGTCCCTCACCCTGCCACGAGCTGAGGCAGCAGCTGCTTGTTCACCTCTCCTTTAGAGGTTTGTAGGAACCAGACAGAGCCCCCCAACATCCCATTCCCACCAGAACATCCCCAAGTCTGTGCAGAGCTGAGGCCACATTTGCACACAGATTTCCTGGCTGGGTGCATGGGAGGGAATCCAAGGGGCACCATCCCTGAGTGTGCTCACACATCCCTGAGTGTGCTGACACATCCCTGAGTGTGCTGACACATCCC
Organism: Acropternis orthonyx; assembly: GCA_035583155.1. Taxonomy (NCBI): domain Eukaryota; kingdom Metazoa; phylum Chordata; class Aves; order Passeriformes; family Rhinocryptidae; genus Acropternis; species Acropternis orthonyx. The sequence goes on from JAWWEU010000058.1 coordinate 2,962,155, forward strand.
TGAGTGTGCTCTCACATCCCTGAGTGTGCTGACACATCCCTGAGTGTG
>JAWWEU010000058.1:2962302-2984042 GCA_035583155.1 Acropternis orthonyx
ACATCCCTGAGTGTGCTCTCACATCCCTGAGTGTGCTGACACATCCCTGAGTGTGCTCACACATCCCTGAGTGTGCTCTCACATCCCTGAGTATGCTGACACATCCCTGAGTGTGCTCACACATCCCCGAGTGTGCTCTCACATCCCCGAGTGTGCTCTCACATCCCTGAGTGTGCTGACACATCCCTGAGTGTGCTCTCACATCCCCGAGTGTGCTGACACATCCCCGAGTGTGCTCTCACATCCCCGAGTGTGCTCACACATCCCTGAGTGTGCTCTCACATCCCTGAGTGTGCTCTCACATCCCTGAGTGTGCTGACACATCCCCGAGTGTGCTCTCCCATCCCTACTGGATCCCCTGGGGACTGGCAGTGCCTGCAGGTGGGAGCAGAGGAGCCCTCTGGCACCCCCAGCACCAGAGCAGTGCAGAGCCTGTCTGATGCTCACTCTGCCTGCACAGTCACCCACCACGGGAATTATCCACAGCTCCTCAAAACCCTTTTGTCCTGCTCCACTGCAATTTGAAATCACTCCATCAGTTGTGACACTTTATGAGAGCTGATATGGCTCATCCTCTGGAACAGACAAGCGTGCACAGGAGCAATTATTCCACAAACTCCATTTTATTTTTTTTACCCTGTGTCTTCCCTGATCCTCAAACCATTAAATATCAACTGTTTAGCCTTTTCTCTTTTCACTTTTTTTTTTTTTCCCTTGTCAGCAAAGCTGGAGCCCAAGAGTTCTTTTCGTAACAACCCAGCTCACAGCTCCACCACTCCCCCACAAATGACAGGCTCCATATTGTGCCAGGAAAGGTAAATTAAGTGCATTTACTTCTTTTAACACAGTTTTTGACACAGGCAGACGTGTGGCTTTTGAGCACCTGTCACTGAGGTGGCTTGGACGGATAAACCTCACTCTGAAAACTCACAGGGAAAGGTGTTTGCTTGTGTAGCTCCTGTGGAATGATGAGCCCTGTTAATGAATCACTCCTTTTCCAGGGTAAGTGTTGGGATGGGACCAGAGCCAATCAGGGAATGGGGCTGGAGCAGCAGCAGGATAAAGGACAAGGGGGAGGAGGAGGATGGCATCCCCTCACGGGGGGGTTAGACCACTGTTCAGCTGTCCCAAGGCCTTCCAGGTCAGTTGGAGCTTTTCCACAGCAATGAGTAACAGGAATGGCCCTACTGAAAGTCAACAGGCTGTGCCAGTGTAAAAATCAGCAGAGCCTGGGATTTTACCATCCCTTTGGGTGCCCAACAGCCACTGAAATCCATGGCAGCTGGATACGGAAACGCCTTTAACTACAGCAGCTCCCGCTGAAAGCCAGGGAAAACAGCCCGAACAGTGCTGCTGATTGCAAGAGGCATTCCAGGGAGATGGAAAGGGAAGGCAGACCCAGGGAATGTTTGCTGTGGCCCTGCTGGTTTCCTCCAGGGTTCCCTCACAGGTGCTCCCAGTCCCACCACACGTCCGGGTCCTTCTCCAGACCAAGGGATGGAAAACCTGGGCCATAAATTGCTGCCAAGTGCTCAGCAAGGTCAAGGGAAGGAGTCAGCAATCCCTGGGCAGTTTTATGATCTAATTTAATTCCTCAAGTGTATCAGTCTGTGGTTCATGTAGTCCCTGACATATGTACTTGGCCAAAACCTGGGAACAGGAATTTGTGGGTGGCAGAATAACTCTGGAGGAGACAGGAATATAGACTCTTATCAGCAGAATGAAATCAACCCTTTATTGGCTTGCATTGCTTACCTTCACTGTCCTGCAGAGCCAGGGCTCCAGCTGATATAGATCAGCTGAGTATTTTCCTCATGGCAGCACTATCAGCAGGGAATAAAGTCCTTAGAAATGTGCATTAATCATCTGGGAGGAAGCGTTTGCACCTCCAGGCACAGCTGAATTTTGCCTTGAGGTGTGTTAGTTTTGCCTCCAGTTAAAACAGCAGCTGGGTCAGCAGAGCCAAAGGCAGAACTCCTGGCCAGCAGGGTTTGAAGCAGCAAAGCAAGGCAGAAGGGTGGCCAGGGCTTTGTCACAATCCTTTACAGCGCTGGCAAGGTGAGCCTGTGTTGTGTTTGCCACCCTCCCTGTGTTGTGTTTGACACCCTCCCTGTCCCCTGTCCGAGCCATGAAACAATCACTTCAGGCTTTGAGCTGAGGGCCCAAAACCAGCTGTGGGAGCCCACCCAAACATCTGGGGAGAGGAATTAAGCTCCAAGGTGCCTGGTGAGGTCATGAAACACCATGGAAGCCGTGATTTTCCTGCAGCTGATTTCCCAAAGGCAACTCGTGGCCTGGGAGCATTGAAAGCTGCTTTAAACAAGGAGGATGAATCTTTCCAACACCCCTTGATTGTGATAAATCCCTATAATTGCTATTGATTGCTCTGAGGGTTCCTGTTTGTTAAAGATGTTGCTGAAATGACACGGAATAAAACAACAGAAAGGAAAAGCTGCATGAAATACTTCTCTTTGCAGAGTTCCCTGAGCAGGGCTGTGATGAACAACAATTCTTCCTCTCTCCCACCACCACTTCACTCCTCACCCTCAGATCATGCACATGGGAAGTGCTTTCGTTCTGTTTTCTGGCCAGGTACTTTCCACTGTGGTCATTTATTATTCAGTCCTTGTACTGGAACATGGAGCAGTGTGTGCTTGAGTCACATGGGGTTTAGTCAGAGGAATAAAATATTTACAAATGTGAACCCTTTCACAAGTCTCTATGGTCTCTACCAAGCACTGAGACATTATGAGTATCATCCAGAAAGATTTTGATCTCTTTTTAAAAAGTCACAAGTTTAGCAATGCTAAAATCCATGGTCAGCTTCATCTTTTGATTCTGCAAGTTCTTTCTTCGTGTTTTCAAGGGGTTTTTTTCATTCCCTCCCCTTTCTTTAAGGAAAGTGGAATTTGTGATGTTCTTGCCATGATTCAGCTCCTAAGATTGCAAGGAAAAAATCAGAGCTAAGATGAAATAGGAAAAACAAGCAACATTACTACTCCCCCCCACCCCCCCAGAATCAATCAGGAGCTTTGCAAAGCCCTGCTCTCTAAGGAGTCTTTCCAGATCTGTCTGGAAGCTGTTCTTGCCTCAAAGCTTCCAGGAGAGGCAGAACAAGGCAAAATGAAACCTGCAGATGGACTTGGTGTTCAATCAGCAGCAGCTGGGAGGGATCCTGGGCATCAACTACAGCGGGGTTTGGGAGGAGCCCAGAGGCAAACAGCTCCAGAGCTTTTTGCTTCCATTAAGGAGCAGGAATATGGGAGCAGGTCACTGAAGAGCTCGTGCTGGATGCTGAGCTGCTTTAACAAGCAGAACACACGTCTACTGCATTCATCATTCCCTCCCTGCTCTTTGGAGGCAGCCCTGGAGCCCGTGCTGCTTGTGACCTTACCGATAACAACCACACTTTGCACCTCCAAACCCAAAGGGGTCAGGCATTTTGCCTCTGCAAAGAAAAATACATGTTTACGGAGGCAAAGCAGTTTATAAGTGACACACAGAGGCTGCTTATTGCAGCTGAGACACCCCAGAGCGAGCAGGGATCACACTGGCTGTGCGTGAACCTGCCCCCCTGCATTAAATATCCTCACCCCTTAAACGTGGCCAATTGTGTGGGTGGGGAAAGCTCAGCCAGAGCTCAGTCACAGCGAAGGAGGGAGGGAACACAAAGCAGCAGGTTCAGTGGCGGCCTCACAGGAGTCCCCACTCATCACCACAATGGGGATTTGACTCCTGCACTCTCCCTCCTTGGAGACAGAGCTCTTGGGCTGAAATACCCACTTTGTGGGAGCAGAACTCGTGTCCCGGAGCTGCAGAACAGCCAAGGCACACAGGGAAGGGAGGGCAGTGCCCAGGGCACAGCTCAGGGGGTTTATCCATTGCTGCTGCCCAGCTCCGTGGGAACGCAGACCCAGCACTGCCCACAGGGGTGGGGCTGGGACACGGGCAGGTCGTGGCCATGGACACTCGTGGGGTTCCTGCAGCAGAAATGTCCCCAGGGTCCCCTTCCACCTCAGTGCCACCTCCCCTGTCCCTGACACGGCCCTTCCCCACCATTCCCACTATGCCTAAATCATCACAATAACTCTGTGTTATTGTAATCCATGTATTATTGGCTTAATCCTCCCTCTTTGGAATTCCAGGGGTATGCAGGCACATTCCTGATGCATCCTGCGCTCCAGCCAGAGCCTGGCGAGTGCAGCAGGTGGATCCCAGCAGCCACAGCTCCTGCATGAGTAATTTGGGGGAGGAGGGAGAGAAAGAGCTTCTCCAAATCCTTCAGCTCTACACTTGGACACAGTGAATGAGATATTTAAATACTGTTGCCGTGGAAACAATCAAAGAGGGGGTCCTTGTGTGTGTTTGGGTAATCCCAAAGGGGGTATTTAATTGGAATCAACCACAGCGTTTTAACTGTGTTTTAAATTGGAGAGAAATAAAAAGAAGGAGATGCCAGAAAAAGGAACATTAAATAAAAGGAGTGGGGGGGGGAAAGAACCAACCCAGCCCACGTGAAACAAGACTGGGGGTGGGGGGGAATGGAAATCAAAAGAATAAATTTACTGTATCTGGTAAAGGATTCATTAGGGTTGCACCAAAGCTCAGTTCAGTTTCCCTCCTGTTGACATGAAGGAGTTTGATGTAGGTCCAGCCCAGAGGCAGCAAGAACATCCCTCCCTCTCCCCCTCTTCCTGCTCCCAGGGGACCAGCACCTGGCAACTGGAAACTGCTGCACACAGGGAATGAGGGTTCTTTTCTCTCCTCCTTGTGTTTGCCTTTGTCCAACCTCACCCACACTGAGCAGAGCCCTTGGAGCTGCCTCACCACGGCATATTTGGGACCAGAAACAGCCCCTCCAGGCTCCTAATTAACTGTTACTGCTGTTAATTGGGTTATTTAAACTATGGGATACTGTTAGTGCAAGAGCAACCCCAGTGTGACTAAACTTGGGAAATTAGAGATGCTTACTTTGGAAAGACTCATCCTGGACTAAGGGCAGTGGGAGAGGAAGCCTAATGGTTTGAAGAGAAATATTTGGTAGGGTATTAATGGAATTGTGTCTCAAAGAGCTGAACTTCATGGTCCAGAAGGTCTTCTCCAACCTCTTGCTCCCATGTTTAATGCTTTTTGTATGAAAATGAGATGCCACAGGGTCTGAATGACAGTGCAGGGGGGACTCAGTCAGGCACCCAGGGAGCAGGAGCCAGTTCCTGACCTCGTGTAAAGAGACAGGATGACATTTGGGATTAATTCTGCATGGACAGAGGTGCCAGAACACGCACGTTAAGGAAGGGCACTGATCCCAGCTGGCAGGAGCAGGCTCTGCTCTGCACAGAGGACCAGCACAGAATCAGCACACAGGAGGAGCTGGGAAGAGTCCAGCAGCTCAGCAAGGGAAGGGACTCACTCAAGGTCCAGTTTTAGTTCTATTTTTAGGTACTGCACTCTGTTTAGGGAGAATGTTGCTTGGTCCTGCTGCCTTCCTAAAGCACTGGGAGCTCAGGTTTGCCATTTTTGTCATTATTAATAATCACCATTCAACTTGTAAGGGCAGGTTTTAGAAGCTGTGAATACCCAAGGAGGTGAAGCCTGAGCAGAACCAAGCCAATCCAGCCCCAGCCTTGTGTGACCTTGCAGGCTGGCTCTGTTAGACCCAGATCTGTGTGACTGGCATGGGAGGAGTGCTCTGCCCAGCACTGTCCCAGTGCCCAGGGACGCAGGCTGGCAGAGCCTGGCACACTGTCGGGAGCAGCTGCACCTCATGGGCCAGAAATTAGGACACACTGAGCTCCCATCAGTTCAAATCATTACGTCTTGGCAACATTCCCCCTTCCCACATGGCTCTTCCTTGACTGGATCTTCCTGTTTCCAAGCACAACCTCTCCAAGCCTCAGCTCGAACACAGAAACCTTTCCTTCCTTCTCCCCCCTTCTCACCACAGCCCAAACTCCTCCTGCCAGCCTTTCCCCCCTCACTCCCCCACTCCTTGCACCTTCCTCGAAGGAGAACAGCAGGGAAGATGTACGGCTGTAATGGATTTCCCCCACTGGAGTGTCCATTAAATTTAAAGCTTTGCTCTGGACACCGAATGGTTGGTCATTAAAGCACCTCGAACCAGCAGCATAAAACAATCCTCATAAGTGCTGCCATGAAAAATGGTGGCAGGGATCAGGAGTGATCAGGATGCAGACGGGAGCTGCAGCTCTGGGCGTAAAAATGATTAATGAACAATCCCCAGCATCCTTTCTTCCCTCTGCAAAGGAGGAGGAGAGCAAGGCTGACAGGAACAGCGGCTCCTCACTCGAGGGGGATAATGGCAGGAATGATGTGTCTCCAGGAGATTCCCAGGGCCTTGTGCGCACATAATAAATTGCCACTGTCACTTTTGGGGAACTCACGAAGAAAGATGGTCAAAGGCAGCAGAAAGAGCTCCCCAGAGGGGAGAGAACAAAGAATTCAGCCCCGGGAGCCCAGCCATGCCTGGGGGAGGCACCAGCTCTGCTCCCCCTCGGCCTCTGTTTGCTGAGCAAAGTGGGTTTGAAGTGAGCAGGATTTGAGTCCTTGTAATGGCAGGAAAGCCAGGAAAGGGACTGTGAGATGCAGATCTGCAGGTCTGAGCTCTGTGTTGAAGAGCCCTGAAATGCTGGGCTGTGCTGCCAGGGCAGTACCTGCACTCAGGTGTGCCGGGGATAGACACAGGGATGGGGTGGGAGGGAAATGCTTTGGCTGAGCAGAGCTCACTTTCTGCCTGAACTGAGTCAAATTTCTTACAGGAATGGTGTAAATGAGCTCAGCTCTCATTCTCCCTTCATTACTTCCCTGCAAACCCTCTGGGGCAGCCACAGCTTCCCTCTGTACCTTGTGTATCACAGAGCTCCAGAGACAGACCCTGCAAACACAGGAGCCAACAATTGGCACGCAGACCCAGCCAAGCCTTTTGATCCTGCTCTGCTTCTCCCTCAGTGCCACACGCTGGGCTTTATCTCTGAGAGCCTGCCCAGGGAGGTGGGGAGGGATCCAAGGGACAGGGTCACACTGGGAAAGCTGCTCTGATTCCCTGCTCTGCCTCCAGCTTCCCGCTGTGGATCATTGCAGGCAGGAAACACGGCGATAGATGGGCTTTGCAGGGCTGGAGCGGCACTGCCCAGGGCACAGGGGGCACATCCCGCAGAGTGCAATCAGCACTTGTGCCCCTGCAGGAGAGGCACTTCAGGCAGTGACTCAGGAGGGGGAGACTCTCCCTTTGTGAGGCATCTGGAAAAACTTGGGACCTTGCACAGAATCTTGGTGGATTTTCCCCTCAGTGTCTCCGTGCCACGCTGTATTTTAACGCCAGGGATGGCAGCACTTGCTGTTATCCCCCTTTCCCACGTTGTCCCCCTTTCCCACGGGCATTCCTTTGAACACCTGCTGCAGGTGGCCCTGCTAAAAACCATCCACCTCCGATGTGAGAATATTTCCATTAAAAATGCCAGGTGTGAGGAGGAGATAAAGGCAGTTCCTGTGGCGATGCTGCTCCTTGGACGTTTGCCACAGCTCCAGGCCTGGAGCTGGACAGCAAAATTCCCCTTTGGCAGAGCAGAGGTGACCATGGTCAGAGAGATGCCAGAAATCCCGCAGTGGGATTCCTCTGAGGAAAACAGGGAGGGATGGCTTTGCCTGAGGCACCGGCTCTGCCAGGACTGTGTGGGGAGATAACAGGTGAGCACTGCTGGGGCTGGATGAGGGATGGGTGACCCTTCCTTCCACCTTCTCCAGCAGCATCCAGGAGCCCCAGCACAGCAGTGACTCCCCACACCAGGCTGCGTGTGTGTTTTCCTGCTGTCGCAGCCTGTCCCAAAGCTTCAGGCCAGGCAGGCTCTGCTTTCCTGGGCTCAGCCGAGCTCTCCTGTGGAATAAGAGCAGCTGGGAGCAGGGTCGCTTGTTTGGCCTTTCATCCTTCAGCGTGATGGATGAGGATACTGAGAAATAGCTGCCTCTGTGAGAAAGTCTATTTTTGGTCCTTAGCTCCCATCTGTGGCTCTGAGAATTGTCTTCCTGCTCCATGGACAACGGCTGAAACCTTCTGGGGGGTTGGATGCCATGCCCAGGGTGAGAGCTGGGCTTGGGGATCAGGGCTGGGGATTTTCTGCTCCCTTACTGGAAATAAAAGAGAATTTCTTCCCTGCTCAGATCCTTCCCCGTGGGGCAGTGTCTCCAAGGGAGCCCCACAAACGCCCCTGGGGCTGCATCAAATCCTCGTGGATTTCACAGCCTGTGAGGTGCCCAATCCCTTGGCATTTCCCAGCTCCAAAGGAGCTTCATTCCTGAGGGACTGGGAGCTGCTGGAGCTTCCAGGTCAGGGAAACGCGGCTGTGTATCCCTCGGGAGAAGGGCAGAGTGGGAAACGGGGAGACAGCCTGGAAAACTAAGGAAAAGGAAAGCTCTGGCACAGGGCTGGCTCTGCCTCAGCTCCCTGCATGACTTTGCAGCACTCACTGCTTTAATTTTCTCTCCTGTTCCTGAGCATAATTTCTATTATTTCCCATCTCGTCTGTGCAAGGCAGAGCCCGGGATAGATTTGGATACCTGCATTCTGTGACTGTACATTTCCCAGTGCCATGGGACGCTGATTTCATTTGGGTTTCTAATTTATTTCACAATACCGTGGAATAATTAGAATTATTAAAGCCAAAATGTTCTTTGCTGCCTGTTTCTATTAGGCAAAGCAGCTCAGACTGCCGGGTCTTTGGGGAGGGAGGAGAAGGTTTGGTTTTTTACCACCTCCCAATCTTTTGTCCTTCATGACCTTTACTTTTTCTTTTTTTTTATTATTTTTGGCTAAAATTAACACTTATGCAAAAAAAACACAGAAGGAGAAAATTGGTCTCTCTTCTCATTCCTGCTGAGGGAAGGTTATTCCTTCCACAGCCGTGCTATGGGGCGTTTTGGAGGGGATGATCTGCCCTTTCTCAGGTTAAATCATCAGCTCTAATATGTTTTCCTTCTTTCTTTATTGCTCTGCTCTCCTTGGAACATGAGTATTTTCCATGTTGACTGTGACATTACTGCCTGTGCTGGGAGCAGATGGAAAGCCAAGCTGGAGGGACAAGTCATGTTCCCATTAAGAGCCAGCAGTGAGATGTGATGGTTCCTAATTAACCCTTCAAATTATTGACAGAGCTGTTTCTGAAAAAAGAAAAATCCTAAAATAAAAAAAAAAAATGAACTAAAAAAAAAATAGAACCAACAACCCCGAGGCACAGCAAAGTGTGCTGGTAAAATCCTGCCTTTGAGGTGTGGAGAGTTTCACAACTGGCTTTGGTGGAACTGGGAATTTTTAGCCTTTTATTGGAAGAAATCAATCAAGTGAGAGTTTTCCTGGGGATAAGCAAAGAAGAATTTGCATACCAGGAAATCAAGCAGCCAAATTTTCAGAAGGAGGACTATTCCTGGATTTGAATCATCACTTTGGGGTCTAATCAGCTGGAGCAAATCAAGCCCACAGTGTCTTGAGTGTACACAAGGAAAATCAGAGTTTCTGTCTGCTGGGGCACTGCAGTGGCTGTGGAAGGAGCTGGCTCTGAAGGTGAGCTCCAGCCAGGCCCCTCCTCTGGATATTTGGGTATTAATATCCCTTAATTGTTGGCTTGCCAAGGCCTTTACAAGCTTCCCAGAGCATCACTGCTGGGATCATTCTCCCCCAGTACAGATCCTTTCCTCCTTCCCTTCCCAATCGCTGCTGTTGGAGGGAGCCATGAACTCAGAGGCACAGAATCCTGGAGGGGTTTTGGGTCAGAAGGGACCTCAAAGCCCACCTCATTCCACCCCCTGCCGTGGGCAGGGATGCCACTCACCAGATCAGGCTGTGCAGGAAAGGGAGGGAAAAAGAAGGAAAAAGAGCTGGTTTTGATTAATTTCACTTGCAAATGTAGTGCCTTAACACAGCCACATCCTTAGGAGCCCTACAGCCAGGGGGGGATTTTAAAAGCTCTCCGTATCAGAGCCTTTCCCCTTGTCCCATCCCCTGCTCCCCCCCAGCATCCTCATCCCCTATTCAGGGTGAGCCTTTGTCCTCCCAGTGCCCAGCAGTCACCACCACGTCTCCCTTCATCCACAAAGAGAAGCCTTATCTTCTGATGGACACATCCAGCACATTCTCTGTGACATTTAAATCTCCCTTTGTAGCCAGCTCAGATATTTCTGCTGTTAAAAGGAGCGGCCCAGCCGGGTGATTTCATTACTGCAAATGTTATTACAGTGAAAGCCTGTTTAAGACATAATGTCACTGAAGGGAAAATAGGATCTAGCAGCAAGAACAGCCTGATGGAGGGTGCTGGGTTTCATCACAGCCTGAAAGAAACCTCTCAAACATCAGACCTGCTAATGGAGCGGCTTTTTTCTCCATCGAATCAAACCAGCCACTTCCTCAAAGCCCTAAGGCGAAGAATTAGAAAGGAGATTGAATGGAATTAGGCACCCAACTCTCTCTGACTTTATATTTGAGCTCCTAAGCTGTTCTTGCTGCTTTAGAAATTGGAGCTGAGCTGCTGGGGTTCTCAGTGCCACGGACACGGTGACTGGAGAGGCTTTGTGGCCACAGCAGCCACGGCTCTCGCAAAGGCACTGCCAGCTCTGTGTCTGTGTCCAGGGTTCCTGCCCAGGGAACCACCCCAGGCACATCCCAGGCTCCCTGAATGAAGTCACTGGGAATCTGCCAAGGACTTGGCCCCAATTTCCACTCTGATGGAGCTATAAATCCTTTCTCCTCCAAAGCAGGCTTGCCAAGAGGAAAAGCTGAGCTCCTGCAGCCAGAGGGGTCACCAGGGCGCAGCTCGGAGTGGGGGGCTCTGCACACACGAGGTGGGTGGGGGGAGCTACAGGCAGTGCCCACATGGACCCACACCCTGCCCCCAACCCTGGCTCTGTCCTGAGCATCACTTTGCTGTGCAAGACAGAGGTGGGAGCTCCATCTCAGCCTTTAGAAGGCGTGAGGAGCTCAGAATCCGTGTTAATGGGGCTCATGGATGTCTTGTGAGGGGTGAGCTGTTCTCTTCCATTTGGTCAGCCTGGAGAAGGGGAAGGAGAGAGTAGGGGAGACCTCATGGCAACCTAGAGCTTCCTCACAAAGGGCAGCTCCAGTCTCTGCTCTGTGTGAGCAGGGACAGGACCTTGGAAAGGCTGGAGGTGTGTCATGGCAGGGTTAGGTTGGATCTCAGGAAAAGGGTCTTCTCCCAGAGGGTGGTGGGCCCTGAACAGGCTCCCCAGGGTTTGGTCACAGCCCCAAGGCTGACAGAGCTCCAGGAGTGTCTGGACAACTCTCTCAGGGACAGGGTGGGATTGTTGGGGTGACTGTGCAGAGCCAGGACTTGGACTGGATGATCCCTGTGCGTCCCTTCTAACTCAGGATATTCCATGATTCCATGATCTGACATCTTTCCAAGGCCTGAATCACAACAAGCCTCAGGTCAACAACCACTCCCCCATCCCACCAGCTCTGAGAAGGTCTGGCCTGTGCCCGCCCTGCCAGGCTGTGCCAAGCTGCAGTGACCAGCTCCAGAGAACATCAGGATTTCACAGCATGTTTTACCACCAACCTACTGTATTTTCAGCTGGTTTTTTTACTTTGATTTTTATATTTTTTTTAAACTTCAGTGTATCCCGGGCTGCTCCTGACAGTAACGAGGCAGAGCATGGCAGCAAAAACGCGTCCAGGGGCAGCTCCGAGTGTCCCTGCTAAGTGCCCATAAACACGGTGAGCCTGCAGCAAAACCAGCAGCTGCCTCCCTCCCTCCCTCACCCCGCACAGGGGCCGCACAAATTGAGGCTTTGCAGGTTGTACAGCTGCCAGACAATGAGCGTGGTGCCGGCTATTTCCTCCTGCTTTTCCTTTCTTTTAATGGAAAACAGCTCAGCGCTGCCAGGGCTCAAGTGGCCCCTCCAGCAGTGAATCGATGCAGCCAAGGCGGGCTCTGCTCTCCGTGCTGGAGTGGGCACACAAAGGGGTTGTGTTACTGCATGTCCTCCCTGCCAAGGCTTTGCAGCCCTCGATCACATTTCTTACAGGCAGGCAGATACTTATTTTTGGCCTGGGAGAGCATTCAAGGGCACAAAATTGGCCCCAGAGGTGCTTGGGGGTGAATAGGATGGGGAGGGTGGGCTGGATTTTGGGAGTGCCCCTGGCAAGGCAGGCACCTTGAGCTGCTCGAGCAGGGCAAAAGAAATCTTTATCCCTGGCTTAGGTGTAGGCAAGCAAAGAGTGAAAATTACTCTTTATTACATCAATGCAGAGATAAAGAGTGGATCCCACCCTGGGCTGAGTGGCCACACAACCTCAGCCTTTGGGATAAATCCTCTGTGTCACATTCCGGGGCAGTGAACCCACCTCTGCAGTGCTTCATCCACAGTGCAGCCATGGCACAGCCTGTGCCACAGGGTAAAGCACTGGCACAGGCTGCCCAGGGCAGTGGGGGAGTCGCCATCCCTGGAATTGGTCAAAAAACCTGTGGATGTGGTACTTGGGGACACAGTTTAGTGGTGAACATGCTGCTGGGTTCGTGGTTGGACTTGATGTCATCTTGGAGATCTTTTCCAGCCTTTACGATTCTGTGACACTGTGGTGGATTTTCCTCCCCAGGCCGATGGTTTCTGCCCCTCAGCTGAGCCCTCAATCCCTCTTGGACTCTTCCAGTGCCAGGTAAATCCCATTTGTTCAAAACCTTTTCAGCATGTGGCTGGAATCATGGAATTGTCAAGGCTGAAAAGAACTCCGCAGTGGCTCTATCCAACAGCACAAGCTGGATGAAACATCTCGTTCCGTTTACAACTGGGTGTAACAGAGCCTGGCTCCTGAGCCTTCCAGGTGCCTTTGGACACGCAGCATTCAGGAAAGTGATTGATCCCTGATCTTTAAAACAGAGCTGTAGAAGTGAATTTACATGCACAGGGAAACATCACCGAGAAACAGCAGCTCTGGAACTCTCCAAACCTGCCCGTTAATTCCTTGGGTTGAGTTTCCCACGTCTGACAGAGCTCCGAGGTGATTTATGTATAACCAGAGCAGCCTCCAGTGGTTGGATCCGTGTACTTTTCCAACCGCACCTCCGTCTCAGCTCACAGGTGGGCTTTGCAGACCCCAAGCCCAGCCCGGGAGAGGCGGGGGATGCGCTGGGAGCAGCGGGTGTCCTGCGATGCTGCCGGGAGCCCGTCTGGTCCCTGACTGAGCCGCTCGGGGCTGGCAGTGCCACCCTGCCGTGCACAGACGGCACTCGGTGACAAGAGCCCCGAGCTCGGCGGTGGCACCGCTGCTGGCCCAGCATCCCACCCGCGGCTGCCAGGCGGGGATGTGGGAATTCTCTGCCAGTGTTATCCCAAATCACCCAGCCCTGCAGGTGCCTGTGATGGGGGGAGCCACATCCTGCTGCTCCATCTCCGTGGCTGTGCTCCCACATCATCCGTCTCTGCCAAGGAGCAGATGGTGCTCCTTGCTTTGTGGGCTCGGGGATCGTGCTGGGATCCAGCTTGCAGGGAAATGAGGTTGCAGGATACCTTTATGTGCTGTCCTGCACCTGGAGCTTCCCAGCTTGGAGAGAATCCCTGCCAGGAGAGTCAGTGTTGGGGTTTGGCTTTTAAATTCTGCCCCTGTGCCTTGGCAGTTCTCACAGTGGTCTTTGCTTCCCGGGGCAAACCAGGTGAGAGGCAGGATTGTGACCTGGGGGTGGCCGGGAGGAGGTGGGAGGCTTGAGCAAGGTGTGTGTGAAGGTCACAGCTCATCCCAAGGCGTGTTTGTGCTGCCCCTGAGCCTTCGGAGCAGCTCCAGGCCCCGAGAGCCCTCGTGTCTCCAGGGACAGGAGCTTCAGGAGCAACACTCTGAGCTGATAAATCCTGCCAGGGAGCAAGGGGCAGCTCAGGCTGGGCTACGGCGCTGATTTTATGGAAAACAAGGAGAGGAGGCGACACAAAGAGGTCTGGTCTGTGTCTGAGAAACTTCCCTTATCAAAAGATAGATTGGTGACACTTTTCCTCGATGCAGCTGCCCAGGCATTTCAAAGGCTCTGAAATTTCATTATCTAAGGAGCACTCACTGGCTTTGTTGGGGACTTCTGGCTGCTTTACAAAGCAATTCCAGCATTATTATTGGAACAAAAACATAACAACTACTAATCCTCTGTTTAAATGACCAGTAAGTTCCCTACAGGCAATGCTCTGCCAAAACATTTATCCACCTAATTTTATTCCATGTAGTTTCTTTAAATTCAGATTTAACCTTTTGTGATGGGGCTTGGAGGCACTTCTGTTGAGGAGCACATCTTACAGACTCCTGGGAAAGTAATTCCCTGGTGCAGGGGAGGGAGGGGGGCTGCTGCTTGTCCACATTAAAGGTGACTTACAGAGCTGTGAAAGGGCAAATTTCCTGGTGGTTTTTGTTTGTTTGTTTGTTTGTTTGTTTGTTTGGGGTTTTTTTGGTTTTTTTTTTTTTGGAGGAGGAGTGTGGCCAGGCTGAAGAGAAAAGCTCAACCTTTCTGCAGGTCAGTGGAGTCAAACTCCTTTTTTTCCAGGTGCAGGACAGGCTTTTCCCAAGCTGGCAGCATCACACAGCCAGGAAACACTGTTGGCTCAGCGAGGATGGCAAAGCCAGCCCTCAGCCAGGACCTCCTTGCTCATCCTTGGAGCTTCTGAGGTTGTACCCTGGGATAAACAGAACAGGAGAATTTCCTGGGATTCAATCAAACAGGCGTGGGGGAGGGCATTCCCTAAGTCTTGGAATGTGTCATTTAGCCTGGAATAGCTTCTTTCTGTTCTTCCTCTGCTTGTTTTTCCCACCACACTCCTACTTTCTGATTTGAGTCAAACTCCTCACTGGAAAGCCAGCACTTCAAAGGCAAAAGGAGCATATTCTGCCTGGAAAATGTTTAACTGAAATGTTGCAGCACTTGTGAAATGAACGGTGTCGTTTAGGAACTGTCAAAACAAAAAAGCTTCCATCTTCCCAGTTTCCACCTTTTTTTTTTTTTTTTCTTCCTTCAGGAAAGGAAAAAAAACACATTCCCTGACTTTGACATGAATTTGTAAATGCTTTGTCACATTTGTTCCCTGCCCAGGCAGGGGGTTGGAATGAGAGGATCTTTAAGGTCCCTTCCAACCCAAACCACGCTATGATTCTGTTCTCTATCCCCACATTAGCAACTGCCCCCTCCCCAAGGCTGATTTTCTTTGCAAGGGAATAAAACCCCACCAAGCCCTGGCTGTGCAAAGGGACCCTGGTGGCGGGGGGGGGGGGAGGACGAGGTCAGCTGTAAAAAATACATGGGGAAACATCCCCCTTGGAGACAGCTGGAGATTCCTGGTGCGGGGAATCATGTCACGAGCAGCACTTTATCAGCTTTTCCTTCTCTCCGCACGCCTGTGGCTGTTGCTCTGCGGGAGGAGGAGGGAGAGAGGAGCTGCCAGGAGAATTCGGATGTGTTGCTGCTGCTGCTGTCCCTGCGCTGCCATGGGCTCCTGTGTGTGCCTGTGCACGCCATCCCTGCATCCCTCCTTCCTCCCTCGCCCATCCATGCACAGCGTGAGATAAACAAACCTGCCTCTGGACATGTCATGCCTTAAAATAGATGTTCATACATCAGCCTCTCTCCAGCGGCGGCGGCAGCGGCAAGACATGGCCGACTGGATCTGAGCGTGCCCTCGCTCCCCGAAGGAACCCCAGCCCTCGCCAAGGTAGAGTGAGGGGTGGGCGTCCCCTCCGCGCTGGGTCTGTGTGTCTGTGTGTCTGTCTGCCAGCGAGCCGTGCCCCCTCTCTCTGTGCACCCTCCCTGCCAGCCGCGCACGGCTGGCACAGGGGTCTGGAGCAGCCCTGGGGGGAGCAAGGAGTGACCCTGCTTCCAAGAAGGGGCACGCCCGGTGTCTGGTGGGGGTGGGTTTGGATGCCCTGAGTGCTGCGGGGGCTGTTCCAACCCCTGGGACGTGGGGCAGTGTGTCTGTCACCCTCCGAGGGGCTGCCGTGGGGGTGGGCTGGGGGTGGGATGCTGGAAGCAGCTCTGGGCCTGGGGTTCCAGGGGCTGCATCCCCGGGGAAGGTGTGGATCGCTGCTCTTCCAGCTCTGGCAATAAGAGGGGCTGCAGTTCCTCCACTCCCAGCCTTTCTCCGTGGTTCAGTCGCTTTTCCAGCCCCTCCTGCTGTTTTGTCTCTCGGGGCTGGTGACATGTGGCTGTGCTGCAGGCAAGGTCACCCAAGGGCTGAGGACACCGGCACACACGGCCCTGCCCGGCGCCTTTGCCAGGTGGGCTTTGCCAAGTCTGGATTCCCAGCGTGGAAGAGTCTGAATGTGACCAGAGCAGGGTGAGATCTGCCCCACGCTGGGTGTGTGTTGCTCTGGGGGCCAGGGATGAGCAGCCTGGGCAGGGCTGACCTGCCCTGTGCAACCCTCCCCGGGGTGCCAGGCAGGGGCTGAAGTGCCACCCTGGAACGGGGAGAGGGTGAGGGAGACATCCTTGAGTCTCCCCGGGCTCCCTCCGAGCTCCCCCGTGTCCTTGCAATGTTTTTCTCTGCACTGTTGCCAAGAAATGGCCGGAGGCTCCTTCCTTCTGCTCCGCTGGCTGGTGCCTCAGGCAGAACGTCACAGCAGAGGGACACTGACCCAGCCTGGGCAGCCCAAGGTCGCTGAGCTCCCTCCCAGTCCCAGGGACGACTGGCTGGGGGGCTCTGGGAGGAGGTTCTTTGTGGCGGCAGCAGCAATGGGAGAATGATAATTTCTTCTCATGTGGGAGGGTCTGTCAGTGGGGCAGCAGCAAAGGAGCAGCAAAAGGCCCCTCTGACCACATCTGGCCCAGGGACTGTCACCTGCTGGGAGAGGGTTCCTGCAGAGGAGTGACAAACATCCCAATGATCCAAAGGCTTGAGAGCAGAGCTGTGTCCTAGAGGAGCTGCTCTGTAAAACGAGCTTTCTCGTCCCCTGAAGTTAACTCTTCCCACCCCAACCCCATCCTCCTGGATGTTCCAATGCAGCAGCAGGACTGCTGTCCATGGAGGGGTTAATCCTGCCTGCCCCTCCCTCAGGCTCTTGTGCCTGCTCTGGAGGAGTCTGGGTCCTGGCCAGGCCGCCTGGTGCCATATGGAATCCTCCACCTGTCTGGGGGTTTCTCCTCCCCAGTCCTGGTGTTTTGCCCAGACCTGGCTGCCTTTCCTCGCTGCTGAGCACAGGTTGGCAGCACCAGCCCCGAGCTGGCACTGCCCCGCTGGCAGAGCCCTCGCTGGGGGAAGGTGGTCCTGTGCAGAGCATCTCCTGCCAACGTGGCCTCAGCCCAAAGTCGTGGGGCTGGAGCGAAACCGCAGCCTGTGGGGACTCAGCAGTCTGGCTGCCTCGCCAGCCCTGGCAGGGGAAACTTCTCCCCAGCAGTTTTCCTTCTTGGAAGGGATGTAGGGGATGCTGGGCCTCACACTGGGAGGCAGTGGGTGGCTGACCTGACATCAGGAAGGTGAGAACTGGCTGCTTTGGGCTGGTATTTCTACAAAAGGGATGGAGTGAGAGGTCCCCAATTAGAGCACCACAGAATCCCAGAGTGACTGAAGTTGGAAAAGCCCTCCCAGCCCAGGGAGCCCACCCTGTGCCCGGATGCCCACGTTGTCCCCCAGCCCAGAGCACTGAGTGCCACAGCCAGTCATTCCTTGGACACCTCCAGGGCTGGGCACTCCAAACCTCCCTGGGCAGCCCCTTCCAATGCCTGACCACCCTTTCCATGGAGAAATTCCTCCCCATGTCCCACCTGCCCCTTCCCTGTCCCAGCCTGAGGCCATTCCCTCCCCTCCTGTCCCTGTTCCCTGGGAGCAGAGCCCAATTCCCACCCAGCTCCCCCCTCCTGTCAGGGAGTTACAGAGCCAGAAGGTCCCCCCTGAGCCTCCTTTTCTCCAGGTTCAGCTCCCTCAGCTCCTCCTGCTGCTCCAGCCCCTTCCCTGGACACTCTCCAGCCCCTCAATATCTTCCTCTCTTCCATTTCTTGAAGTGAGGCGCCAGTTCTAGTCCTTCTCACAGCATCTCCACTGCTTCCCTGGCAGGACCGTGGGTGGCAGCAGCAGCAGAAGTGACCTCCAGGCCCCCCTCCGGCCTTCTCGACCCCACAGGTATGCCGTGTGGGTCTCGGCAGCTCCCATGGCCTTCCTGTCCAGGCTCTACAGGCACAGCGCGCGGTCCCCGAGCCGCGCCCCGCGGGACGAGCGCGGCGGCCACCCCATCCTCAGCGTGTTCGAGCTGGAAAGGCTCCTCTACACGGGGAAGACAGCCTGTAACCACGCCGATGAGGTGTGGCCAGGACTCTACCTGGGAGACCAGTATGTATGGGAAGGGGACAAGGACCTTGTGGGGTGGGGGGGAGGTCAGGGATGCTCTGGGGAAATCCGGGAGGGGGAGGTTGGGGAAAGGAGGGAGAGGAGGATGTGGTGGGTGTGTGGGAGAAAGGGGGAAGGATGTGAGCAGGGCTGTGAAGAGTGTGCACAGAATCCCAGAATTTGCTGAGTTGGAAGGGTCATGGAGTCCAACCCTCTGCCCTGCAAAGGACAACCCCAGGAGTCACCCCCTGTGCCCCAGAGCATCATCCAAAGGCTCCTGGAGCTCTGGCAGCCTTGGGGCTGTGCCCCCTGCCCTGGGGAGCCTGCTCAGTGCCCACCACCCTCTGGGGGAAGAGCCTTTCCCTGATATCCAGCCTAGCCGTTCCCTGGCACAATCCCAGGCCATTCCCTCCTCTTCCCCTCGTGAGGGAGTTGCAGTGGGGTGTCCACAAACTGTGAGATCAACTTAAGACTCTTAAGACCCCACGGCTTTCCCTCTGCACCCAGCTCCCCCAGACGGAGATGTCCGCCCCGGGAACAGCCTGCGGGAAGTTTTAACTCCTCTAAAGTGTCCCCCCTGTGCCCTGCTCCCCACCCCTGCAGAGATATAGCCTCCAACCGGCGGGAGCTGGCCCACCTGCGCATCACCCACGTGCTCAACGCCTCCCACAGCAGGTGGAGAGGGGGTGCCGAGTACTACGAGGGCACCGGGATCCGCTACCTGGGCATCGAGGCCCACGACTCGCCCTCCTTCGACATGAGCCCCTACTTCTACCCCGCCGCCGACTTCATCCACCAGGCCCTCAATGAAGGTCTGTGAGAGGGCTCTGGGGGTGGGGATGGGATGGGAACTGCCCCTGTTGCTAAACATGCTGGTAAGCACAGGTGTTTCAAGGTATTTCTAGCCCCGGGGTGGTGTCTCCTGCATGGGATCGCCTCCTGCAACAGAGGGAACAGGTTGGGTGAGTGACCCTGAGAGCTCAGTGGGTTAGAGCATGGTGCTGCCCATGCCAAGGTCGTGGGCTCCAGGAAGCCTTCAAGGCTTCATTGTCCCACCTGGCAGATCCCTGTATGGGTCATTTCACTGAAGAGTTGGGCTCGATGATCCTTGGGGGACCCTTCCAAGTCAGAACACTCTGTAATTCAGTGAGAGCACATCCCCTCCAAGTCCTGAGCTGTGGCTGGGGCTATTCAGTCTGGTTTGGGATATCACTGATGCCCTTTGCCATGAGCCAGCCCAGCACTGGGGCCCTGCATCCTGCTCACCTGAGCCACAGCCCCGGGATGCCCCGTGGCACAGCCGGCTCCTGGGCAGGTTTTCAGGGGGGATCTCTGAATCCTCTCTCCCCCAGGGAGGATCCTCGTGCACTGTGCTGTCGGGGTGAGCAGGTCGGCCACCTTGGTCCTCGCCTACCTCATGATCCGCCACCACATGCCCCTCGTGGAAGCCATAAAGACGGTCAAGGACCACCGTGGTATCATCCCCAACCGCGGCTTCCTGCGCCAGCTGGTGGCCCTGGACAATGCCCTGAGGATGAAGAGGAGCTCCTGAGGAGGATGGGAGCGGTGGTGCGGTGGGAGCAGGGCCCACCCCGTGCCCGCTGAGGGCACAGCCCGGGCTCTCCCCATGGCACAGCCGCTTGGCAGCTCACGGGTCACCCCCAGCCGGCCCCGGGCACCCCCTCAGCTCAGGGGGTGCCCAGCCCTGCCAGCTCTCCCTAGTGGCACAGCATAGGCCCTCCACCTGCAATCTCACCACCCAGGCAGGCGTAGCCAGAGCCTCCCTCCCAGCCTGCTCGTTCCAGACTGCCTCCGGAGGGACTCGGCCCCACCTTCCAGGTCACTCCATCCCTGTGGGCTCCAGGGAGCCTTCAAGGCTTCGTTCTCCCACCTGGCAGATGAATTTGCAGAGCCAGTCCCATCCCTCCCTCCCAGGAGCTCTGTGTGTCCCCTGTCGTGTTTCCCGTGTGTTTTCGGTGCGTGTAGCCACGTGAACCGGGTCTGGTGCGCGGGCTCGGCCAAACTGGCCCCTTGTCGTGGTGTTTGGGTGTTCTTCATGCCTCGTGTCAACCTGTGAAAATAAAGGCAGCGCTAAGGAAAAATCCAGCCACCCCTTTGCGTGCTTTGGGGCAGCTCAGGCCAGGACCTGTCACAGGGGTTGGTGGCAGAGCATCACCCTGAGTGGTCAGGGTTGGGATGGATCTGATTCCCCCCCAGATCCTCAGCCAGGGGTCAAACCTGAGACCATCAGTGCCTGTGCTGGGCATCCCCATTTTCCAGCAGTGGGGACAGAGAGGGGCTCCTGGGGGCAAGCAGAGCTGGGCTGGCAGTCACAGGGGCTCCATCCAGCATGAGGTGGCCACATCGGTCTCCCAAAAACAGCACCGAGCTCCCCCCAGGCTTGTAAAACACACCTTCCCCCGAGTGCTGAGCCGAGCCCAGGAGGGTGGCCAAGGCCAGGAGAGGGTGTCTGTGTGGCAGAGGTGGCTCCAGGGTGCCCCACACGCTCCCAGCACTCATTGTCCTCCTGCTCTTATTATAGCTCCATTCTTCCTGCGCTTCCGGAGAGCGCCCGGAGCAGTGCCGGCTGCGGCTGGATGTTGGGCTGGGATCCTGTAAACACGGAGGGAGAGGAGCCCCATGGCCACACAGGGTGGGCTGAGAGGTGTGGGGCACGCCAAGGCCCGTGTCACCCCTGACTGGCGTCCCCAAGGCTGCTCCAGGGAGTCTGCTATGGAATCATGGTGTGGGTGGGAAGGAACCTTAAAGCTCATCCAGTCCCGTGGACAGGGACACCTCCCACTAGCCCAGGTTGCTCCAAGCCCCATCCAGCCTGGTTTTGGACACTTCCAGGGATCCAGGGGCAGCCACAGCTTCTTTGGGCAACCTGTGCCAGGGCCTGCCCACCCTCACAGGGAGGAATCTCCTCCTGCCTTCAGCTCAAGCCCAACAGGGAGAGGAAAACTCAGCTGGCAGAGGCTGAGGTGTCCTCCGTGTGTGCAGCACAGCTCTGGGGCTGGGGGCTCTGCTCTCACAGGCCCCTGAGGTGCTCAGGGCACGGCACCATCCCAAAAAAGCCCTGGCAGAGGGAATAGAAGGGCTGCTGGAATGGGCTGCTGGCAGCGGGGCCAAGGTCACCCCGAGCAAGGGCAAGGAGGGGACAGTGTTGGGCAGTGAGTGCTGGGAGCTGCTGGTGCTGTGGGGGGGCAAGGACACTCCAGAATGTGCAGGGCAGGGACACCCATGGGATGCGCAGGGCTGGAATACACGTGGGATCTCAGGGCAGGGACACCCGCGGGATGTGCTGGGGCACTCCGGGATGCTCGGGACAGGGACACCCGCGGGATGCGCTGGGGCACTCCGGGATGCTCGGGACAGGGACACCCGCGGGATGCGCTGGGGCACCCCGGGATGCTCGGGACAGGGACACCCGCGGG
>JAWWEU010000058.1:2995149-3009823 GCA_035583155.1 Acropternis orthonyx
ATCATTCATCCCACTCCTGGCCCTGCACAGACACCCCAACAATCCCACCCTGTCCCTGTCCAAAGGCTCCTGGAGCTATGGCAGCCTTGGGGCCGTGCCCACTGCCCTGGGGAGCCTGCTCAGTGCCCACCACCCTCTGGGGGAACAACCTTTTCTTGATGTCTAACCCAACCCATCCCTGGCACAGCTCCAGCCATTCCCTCAGATGGGTTGGACTCCTGTTAAAGATTCCTAACTTCTATTCCTGGTTCTGCTGTTAGCCAGCAATTCTGCCCCATCTTTCACACCCAAGCAGCTGGGGAGGTGAAAGAAGGCAAAGGAAGTGGCTGCTCCTGTGCATGGCAGTGCTTAATCTGCACTTACAGTACCTGTGAGCAGAGTTCCTCACGCTCGGGGTGTCTCAGGGTTTGGGAGGGCTGTGCTCTTAGGTTGTACCTGGACGTGATGCCCAGGACTAACATCCCGCTCTCTGTTGTTGCAGCCAGGTGCAGATCTCTGCCAGTTCAACAGGGCCCAGGTGGTATTCCATGCCCTCTACAACCACCTCTATTCCCGGGAGGCCCCTCTCATCCAGGTAAGACACCTGAACTGGGTTTCCATCTGCCTTGGGGAGTTGTTTCTTTGCCCCACCATAGCTTAGGGCAGGAGCAGGCAGAGCCTGTTCCCTCTCACAGTCCACTCAAGCTGTTACCAGCCTGTGGCCTGGAGACAGAGTAACTCCAGAGATTCCAGGGAAATATCAATGCAGAGGGAAGCCCTCTTGCCTGGTGCCCCGTTCCAGCTGGCAGCCTTGCTGGGTAGAGCAGGGAACAGCTAGTAAGAGTAGTTGGGTCTGCCAGATGAGCAGCAGCAGCTGGGGGTGGTCAGAGGGTTGGTGTTTGGGAGAGAACACGAGCAGGATTGCTCAGCTCCCATCTCTCCCCAACCCAGGCAGTGCTGCTGTGCCTGCTGGACCTGCTGCCCGTCCTGGAGCGCTCCCAGCGGCACCAGGGCCAGGAGAGACGCCCCTCCCACTGCGATGAGGTGCTGCAGCTGGTCCTGACACACATGGAGGCAGAGCATCGGCTGGCGCTGCGCAGGGCGTATGCAGGGGCCCTGCCCGCCTTCGTGGGGAGGTGAGAGGGGAGGGCTGTGCCTGGGGGACTGCCTGTGTGAGGAGGGAGAAGTGAGAGGTGTGAGGTGTATGCAGGGACCCTGCCCACCTCTGTGAGCAGGTGAGAGGGGAGAACAGAGAGGTGAGAGGGACTCTGCCTGCCTGGGAGAGCTCAGAGCTGTTCCTGGGGGCCCTTCCCGCCTTCCTGAGGAGGTGAGAGCAGTGACCCCACAGGCTCACTGTCCAAGGATATCCTCCCCCCTCAGGGTGTGTCTGTGCCTGCAGACTCGGCATCCTGGTGGTGCGGCACCTGAAGAGGCTGGAGCGAGTCATCCTGGGCTATCTGGAAGTCGGTGATGGCCCTGAGGAAGAAGCCAGACTGGGAATACTGGAGACACTGCAGTGTACCATAGAGCATGCCTGGCCCAGGTACCTCTGATTCTATACACAAAAAACCCTGCCCTGAACACAAACACTGTCCTGAGTGTTTCCACTTAAAAAGTTGAAGTTACTGTTGCTTGAGGAAAAGGCCCTGAAATCCTAAGGAAGAATCTGTCCCAGGGAGGAGTCACTGGCATTACTGCTTGCCTGAAAAACCTGGCCCCAAAATTAAGCTGGGCCCTCACTTTGACCTGACTTGTGCCTGTTCTGGAAGCATCAGCTTGGCTATAAATTAAATCCCTGTGGAGTGAGCCCTGTGACTCGGGCTGTCCAGTGACAGCATTGCTGACACACCATCCCAAGGTTACCCTCCAGGCCTGTCCCCTCCTGGCACACTGAACGAGGCAGCTGCCTCAGGCAGCTCCCAGGAACTGCTGAGCCAAGGCTGTGCTTCCCCCTGGCCTGGGAAGGGTTTGGGATGAGGTGTGGTGGCTATGTCCCTTGCAGGATGCCGTGCAGGCTCCCCGTGCTCCTCAAAGCCCTGCTGAGGCTGATCTGGGATGTTCACACGGACCAGGGCCCGACACCAGAGCCCGTCAGAGCTGCCCTGCTCCAAAGGGCCACCCAGTGCCTCATCCTGCTGGATCACTGCTCCCAGGGGCAGGTGAAGGTGAGTCAGGGACTCAGCACCTCAGGAGGGGCAGTGTGGTGTGTGCAGGTGCCCAGTTCCTTCCTCAAGCACCAGTTTTCCCCCTCTCCACCATCAGTAACTGATAAGTGACTCAATACCTATCGAACTGTGCTTTGTGCAGGTCTCTTCCAAAAGAGCTGGGTTGGCAACACCCTGAAGCCCACTATGAGGTTTTTTCCAGTGCCAAGGCACTGGGAATGATGCTGTTCTTGTTGCAGGTGCTGCTGGAGGGGGTGTACAGCAGCTGTGAGGAGAACCGTGTGCGGGAATGCATCAGGAAGGTGCAGGAGAGCACGTGAGGAGGCTGACAACGCCCACCCAGCTTTTGTACAGTAAAATTGATTTATTTATTTAAAGTTGCTGTCTGTCTTGGCCTACCTGTTAGCCCCATACCTCCCATGTCCCCCAAAATACCCTTGTGTGCTCCCTGGGTCATGTGTGGCTTCTCCAGCTCTGGCACAAAGTAGCAGTGCCCTCCAGGTGAGGTCCTTTCCTGGAACACAGTCCAAGCTGAGCTTTTTGTGGTTGCAGAAAAGGTGGAGGATCGTCTTCCTTACAGCTGTGCTTCATCCAGCTGTACAAACTTGCTGCCATTGCCTGGGGTTGGGACAGACACCCTGCTTTTCTTAGAGAAAATTTTTCATCTAGAGTATAAAACAAGGAGTTGTTAAAGGTCCTGCACAGTGGTGAAAGCTGGAGTGACAGATCTGGAGTCCTGTCAGTCGGTACAAAATGGAATCAGGGGGGCCTCAGGATGCTTTTGTTTTGGTGGTTGGCTCTGTTTCTTCTTCATACTCTATTTCAATGTAGGGACGTTTTCTCCTGGCTGGTCCCTTCAGGGGTGTTTTCCCTTTAGATCTGGAGTGGGAGGCTTTCTTCTCTACTTCTTCTTCCTCTTCCTGCTCCTCTTCACTACTTGTGTCCAACTTATCCATGTCCTGGGAAAGAATTGAGTGACAAGAGTGATGTCAGAGCATGCTGTGTAACTAAACCTCCTCTTTCTCCAAAATTACCTCCTGTATCCAATTCCATTCTATAATCCCTGGCTCCCAGCTGTCCAACCAGAGTGGAGTGCATACACTGCAGTCTGACTGCATCACTCCCTTGCACAAATCTGATTTTGCTGGTTTTACCCATCACCAGAGACACCAAAGGGCAGAGGTGACAGTCTGACAGTTTATACCTGGAGCTTCACCTACCTCAAAGTCACTGAGGTCACTGTCCTCTGCTTCCACAAACTCCCTTTTATCCACATCCTGCAAGAAACAGAGTCGGAGCTGGGACTGAGCACAACAGGGTCATAACTCATGGCAAAAGTGCCACCAAGACCACCACTTGCACACGCACAAGCTTTCTGAGCTCTCCTGATGTCTTCCTCTCAGCCTGCCCTGCCCACCATGCAGGTGCCCCACAGGTCAGCACCAGGGCAGGGCAGGAGTGATGGGGCTGTGGCTGAAGGCTTTACCTCATCATCTTCCTCTTCCCTCTCTGCATCCGACTCGCTCTCGCTCTCGGCCCCTTGCTGTTGTAGGGCTTTGTCAAAGGCGTGGATGGGGAAGTTGTAAATGTCTCCATACTGGAAAACAAGGGGATTTGCTGTAAGTCATGGGAGGAAGGCAGACTTTGATGGTGGGGCATCGAAAGTCTGCACAGAGGCAGCATCAAACTGAAGTGAACATGTGGACCAGCCCCTTCCCCAGGTCTGAACCCTCCCTCCTGCACAGAACACGAGGGGCTCTGTGCTCTGGGGGATCCAGTGACCCCCCACCCCTCCCGTGTCCCCCCCAGACCAGCAGCACTGGGTGCTCCCAGCAGGCTCCTTACTGTGTCCTGCTTCAGTCTCTCCAGCAGCTCCTTCTCGATGGCATTATCCAGCTGAGCAGCAATCAGGGCTTTCTCCTAATGGAGAGAGAGGAGCTGTGTGAGGCCAAGGGACAGGAGCAGTGCCAGGAGGGGACAGAAGGAGCCTTGTTACCTCTCGCCTCCTCTCCCGCCTTTCGATCTTCCTGCGCAGAGGGACGAGCTTCCTCCTGCAGGGAACAACAGCCAGTTGGGAATCTGTCACCCTCTGGGGAGCAACAACCAGCAGTTCCATCGTTTAGAAACGTGGCTGCAGCATGTGTCAGTGTCCTGGGCGGGGGGGGGGGCACCAGTGCCCACCGGTGGTGTCCCTTACTGTCTCTTGAGGGTGAGCTTGCGGATGCGGATCAGGTACTGCGTGATCTTGGTGAACCTCTGCTTGCACTTGTGCCGGATGAACCGCGGCCAGTAGATGAGGTTCTCGTCGATCTGCTCCAGAGCCTTCTCGTAGTTCTTGTTTAGCAGGACCTGGGGGGAGAGAGGAAGAGTTGAGTTACAGAGCAGGGACGTTTGGGAGCAGTCCCATTGCTCCCAGAATCACCGAGGTTGGAAAAGCCCTCCAAGTCCAGCCTGTGACCAGTCCCCACCTTGGCACCGAGTGCCACATCCAGTTGTTCCTTGAGCACCTCCAGGGATGGGTATTCCATTCCACCACCTCCCTGGGCAGGGCAGCCCCTTCAAACAACCCTTTCCAGGAAGAAACTCCTGATGTCCAACCTGCCCCTCCCCTGCCACAGCTTGAGGCTGTGTCCTGTCATCCTGGGGACTCCCTCCCTGTCCCCCTTTGTCCCCTGAGCTCACCCGCTCCCAGAGGCGCCGGGGAAACGCCGCCCGCTCGATCGTCTTCATGTACAGGTAACACCGACCTGGGAACAGGGAACACGACCCCGCTGAGCACATCCCCAGAGCCAGGGTGCCCTCAGATGTGCCACTCACCCACTCCCCACCCGCGGGCTCACTGCAGGATCATCCAGGTTGGAAAAGCCCTGCAAGGTCATCAATTCCAAGCTATGCCCAATCCCCCACCTTGTCACCCAGCCCAGGGCACTGAGTGCCACATCCAGTCATTCCTGGGACTCCACCACTTCCCCAGGCAGCCCCTTCCAGTGCCTGACCACCTTTTCCATGAAGAAATCCCTCCTGGAGTGCCAGGAGAGGAGGGAATCCCACCTTTCTCCTCGCGGACAGTCGCGTACTGGCTGTTGGCCAGCGGGCAGGAGGAGCGGTTGCACAGCCCCGTCAGGTTGTACTCGTTGCGACAGAAGTTCTGGGTTTTGGTCCTGGGAAAAGAGGTGAGAGGGGAATTCATGAGGGAAGGGCAGGAAGACCCCGCTGCCCACCCGGCCCCTCCCAACCCACAAGCCCTCTGCAGCCCTCCTGTGGCCGTGGTGGCCCAGGGGGGATACACGGGGGGACACGTCGGGGTCTGAGGGGCACCCCCAGTGTGTCCGTCCCTCCCTCCTGGATCCCCCCCACAGCCCACCCCGTCCCCCCAGAAACTCACGTCATCTTGTAGGAGCAGAACTGCCTGTTCCCCAGCATGCTCCACACCACCTGTGGGGACAAAGGGTGGGTGACACCCCCCGACTCCCCTCACCCCGACAACCCCTCCCGGCTCCAGCATCCCCCCCGCACCGCGGTTCTAGAGCGGGGGGACCCTCCTGGCAGGGGTGGTGCGGTGCCCACAAGGCACAGGCACAGCACGTTCGCTGCTGCCAGACCCCCATTCACATCCCGCCCCTCCGCGGTCCATCTGCTCCCCCAGAGCCGCTTTGGGCACAGGGGACGCCACGTGGGGCGGCCGGGCCGGCCGGACTCACATCGTCCGAATGCATGGTGGCGGTGACACGGCGGTGACAGCGACAGCGGCGACAGCGGCGACAGCGGTGATGGTGACAGGGGTGGCACCGGCGGTGGTGGCACCGATCCCGCTCCCGGCCCGCACGGTCAGGGCGCCGCCATTACCGGAACGGGACGTGACGGCACCGGGAGGGCGGGACCGGAGCGCGGGAAAAGGAGCGCGGGAAAAGGGGGCGGGACCGGAGCGCGGGAAAAGGAGCGCGGGAAAAGGAGCGCGGGCCACGCCACGGAGGGGAACGGGACAAACCCGCGGCACAACCAGAACACCCCAGAGGGGCCGCCGAAGGAGCCTTGATTACAGCTCCCCAATTAGCACATCTTGCGTTTCTAAAGGCCTTTGCGTCCTGCTAAGGGAGGTCCCCTTATATTCCCCGGGTAAATTAAAATATAGCGAGCCTTTGTTTCAAAGGGCAGCTTCTGGACAAGTGTTCCCTCACAGGGGCCCTCGTTCCCACCTGAGATATATATAGATATAGATATATATATATACATGTGTGTGTGTGTGTATACATCTGTCTGCCTGTGTATATATATACATATATACGTATATATGTGTCTGTGTACACATATATATGCACCTATGTGTGTGTATATATATATGTCTGTACGTATCTATATATAGACACATATATGTGTGTCTGTGTGTATATTGAAGGGGAGCTGTTTAACATTCTCTGCTCTATTAAGTCGTGCACATTCCAAACTGAGTCTGGATTTATTATAATGAAAAAGTTTGGGGTTTTTGTAAGGTTTTAAATTTTAAGATTTTAATAAGCTAATGCTTAAATAGAAAGTAGTTAATAAAGAGCTAATGTGGAATTGTTTTAGGCCAAAGTCATGTATACTTCTAATGTAATAAGAACCTTGCATTTTTTGCTTAACTTGCTGAGAATTTTATATATAAATATATATATATAAAAACATTGATCACAAGTGATGTGTCTCTAAACCTTATTTCCACCTCAGTTTCTTGAAGTTCTTCAAGCAAATGAATTAATTTAATGTATGTTAGGAAGGACACACAAGCAGCCCTGGAGGAGCACAGCACATCAAGGTACAGCAAGACAGAAATGAATATTTTTAGTGTCTCCAGAGGAGCAGTGACGTTCCAGTGCCATCTTTATTGCCAGTGGCAGTGGCACAGATGGATTGTGCCCTGTTGTTACAGCACAGGTTCCTGCTGGGGTTTAGAGCAGGATCTGGAGAAAGAAATCCCCCAGAGCTGATTTAATTTTCTTCTCTCCCTTTCATTTTCTTTCAGGAACAGTCAAAGATGCTCACAAAGCTCCTGCACACTGGGAGGGATGTTGATGTTCTCTGCCTGGGCAGGCTGTTCTCCAGGACAGGTTGATGCTACCCTGCTCACCCCCCCGTGTTTGTGACACGCATCCTTGCCCTGGCTATTCCACGTTTTCCGCCTCCACGTCGCTGTCCTCCGTGAGAGGGAATTCCCGCAGGGCTCTCTGCCTGCTGTAGCTCTTGGTCTGCATGGGGCACTCCTGGCTCAGGATTGCCTGGGTGGAGGAGAGGAGAAATCCTGCTTTGGTAAAAACAGTGATTAATTTGAGCAGTTAACAGGAGTCACCAAACTTTTCCCACAGGGAATACAAGCCTTGAGGTAAAGGAAGGACCCCCTAAACTCTCCCGGTTTTATCCATGCTTTTTGTCCCTTTATGAGGGCAGATCCCGCCCACGGCAGCAGATACAATCCCTGGCAAGTTTATTCTTATCTCCCCCAAATCTCTGGGTTATCAAACATCAAACCACCCCTAAACTGACCATCTTCTCCTCCTTGGCGGGAGGGCTGCGCAGGCACCAGCAGAGCGGGGCGTAGGCCAGGTTGGTCACTCCGATGATGACCATGAGCCAGGGGAAGCCGATGGCTCGGACAATCGCCCCGCCCGTGGAGGGACCTGCAAGTGGAAACGTTGAAAAGGGAGAAAAGCCCAGAGAGCAGGAGCTTTGGCCAGTTTGGAGGGGACCTGTGGATCTGTGGGGATGGGGCTACAGGCTCTGTGCTTGTGACTGCTGTGTGGAGGAAGGGGAGGGATAACCCCGGTGAGACACACACTGAGTAGTCCCCGCCGTGAGTAAGAGCTCCCTCACTGCTATAAATGTACACTAACATGAGATCATCCAAATAATAATTACTATTAACTCACTGTGTTGTTCTAATATTACAAATCAGCAAGCATTTTGTATTACAAAAAACCCCAAAATACTGGCAGAGATGGTTTAAAGAAGGTCCATTTTGTTTCTAAAAAGATAAAAGAAGAGCATTTACTTTTCCAAGACAGCACCTGTAGTATGTCTCTCCCCTTTAGTTTAATCAAGCAGTCAGCAGTTAAGCTGCCCAAAAGGAGGCCCAGAAGGTAAAATATTTCCCAAACCACCATAACAGAAGTTTCCTGGGCACAGGAAAGAAGGTCCCAGTACCGATGGCAAAGCCCAGGCAGAAGGCCACGTCGGCTATGGCGTAGACGGTGCCGTAGACGGAGGTGTGGCGCAGGTCCACCAGGTAACCCATGATGGGCATCATGGAGGAGTCCACCATTCCTGCCCGGGGCAAGGAGGGGCTCCTCAGGCACTGCTGCTCCTGGGGACAGAGCCCTGCAGCAGCCTGAGCAGCCCAGCTTGCCTATGGCAAAGCCCAGCTTACCTATGGCAAAGCCCAGCCCACCGTTGGGGCCGATCAGTCCGTAAATGTTTTTGGCCAGAGGTACCTTTGAGAGGGGAGAGAGAGAGGAGAATGAGGTCAGAAGAGCTGTGGGAGGTGTGACATGGATCATGGAATCATGGAATGGTTTGGGTTGGGGGGACCTCAAAGATCATTCTGTTCCACCCCCTGCCATGGGCAGGGACACCTTCCACTAGCCCAGGTTGCTCCAAGCCCCAGCCAACCTGTCCTTGGACACTTTCAGGGACGAGGCAGGCACAGCTGGTCTGGGAAATCCATTCCAGGACCCTCCCAGGGAGGAATTCCTTCCCAATATCCCATCTATCCCTGCCCTCTGTCAGTTTGAAGCCATTCCCCCTTGTCCTGTCACTCTTGTGTCTCCCCACCTTTCCTGTCGGCTTTGTCAGGCACTGGATGGTCACAATTTGGTCTCCCCAGAGCCTTTTCCAGGCTCAACAATCCCAATTCCCTCAGAAAACCCTCCTCAAAGCTGCAAAGCCAACACCCAGGTTTAACTGGGCTGTAACCCAGCTCAGGTTGCCCCTGCGGTACTTACACAGAGCAGGCTGACTCCCACCACAGCCATTCCAATCATGGAGCAGAGCCACCTGCAGTCGGGACAGGGCAGGAATTCTCAGCCTGCACAGCACCACGAGCAGAACTCGTGCCGAAAGCACCAGGCTGGGCTGGGCTGAGCCAAAATCTCTGGTGTCCCACTCACCGACCCATCTTGTTGGCCAGGATCCCGAAGAGGTTGGTGCCAATGAGGTAGGATATGCTGGCAGGGAGGAATGCCATCCCTGGGAGAGGGAAAGGATTAAAAAGAATGTGTCATCCCCAAGGAAATGTAGGGGATCTGCACAATTTTCATTCCCTCACTGGGAGAATATCACGGGTCAGGCAAGGCACCTCCTGTCATAGTTTATCCCTATTCCACCTTTCCTCCTTTGCCTTCTGCTTTTCACATGCTAAACAAAGAGGAATAAAACAACTGCTTAAGCAAAAAGCTCTGGGATCATTATGCAGCTCAAAATTAAATATTTGCTCTTCCTGCTGCTTTACCAGTTGTTTATTTTTCATATACTCTCCCACTGACTTTAAATAAAACTGATCAGCTCCATTTCCCTGAGACAACTTCCTTATTGAAACACACTGGTTTGTGTTTAATTTCCTTTCCTCTCTCTAATAGCTACAGAACATGGTTAATCCTGCATGGTTAGTCCAAGCCCTTCTCGGTTGTTTTCCCAGAATTATGGGAGTGGATAAACTGAAGGAGACAAATAGAGAAGGCCCTTGAGCTCAGAACAGCTTGTGAGGTGGTGGTTTGTCATTGAACTGTGTCTAAATCCAAACTGCTCTCAAATCCCAGGTACCTGAACATCTAGGGAATGGATCTGGGATTTTCTTTGCTGTCTGCTGACCTCTGGGTGCTCTGAGTCACCCCAAAAGATTCCCCTGGGGCTCAGGGGGCAGCCCTGAGTTCTTTTTCCCTGAGTTCTGTCCCTTCTCCCCACCACCAGAATCTTTGGGTGCTGCTCTCCCCTCGCCCATCCTTGCTCAAGAGAAACATCATATGCTTTTATTGGATGGATGTTCCTGCCTGCCCAGAGGATAATTGGATCAGGAACAATCTCATCCCCCCTGCTCCCAGCCTACAATCCAATTTGGGATCTAAGTGCAGCCCAGGGCACCCCCGGGGTGATTCCTGTGCCAATTGGGTTTTATAACCATTAGTTTTTATTTCTGCAGCGAGCACAGGCTGTTATCTCCCCATCACATTTCCCAGGCAGCTGGTGATGAGCGGGGCCTGTCCTGCCCTGCCTGGGATGCTCGGAATGACCTCCTTTCACTCCAAACAGCCCCTGCAAAGCCCATCTGGCCTCCACCATCCCAGCCCAGCACGAGCCCATTATGTGCCCTGCAGAAGATGGGCTTCCTCAGGCTCCCTGGGCACCAAACAGCCTCCCTTCTCTGGGACTGCCCTCGTGGGGAGCCTGATTCTATACAATTTCTTCAATAACAGAGCAAAGCACATTGTGCAGCTGTGGCTAAGGATGTTTCCAGCTGAAATTGGAGCCCAAACAGCCTGGGATTGCTCGCCCCCTGTGTGTGAGGGGCTATGCTTTCTTCTTTTTTTAGAATGACATAAAAGATCTTTCAATCCAGCTCGCAGTGCCCAAGCAGGACCTGGTTCTTTGGTCCCTGAAGGTGTCCAAGGAGCAACTGGACCTGGCAGTCAGTGCTCTGGCCAGGTTGGCAAGGTGGTGATGGGTCACAGGTTGGACCTGATGGTCCTGGAGGTCTTTCCCAAGTGATTCTAAACTCTGTCAGGCTGAGGAGTGGAGGCTGCAAAGCTCAAAACCTACCGAGCTGCCACTGTGGGGAGCACATGGTTTGCATCATCCAGATGGGCAGGGTGGGCTCGAGCATGGCCACCCCCATGTTGGAGAAGCAGAGGGCTCCTGGTGGGGAAAAAGGGGAGAAATGCTGCTGTTTGAAGCAGGCACGAGGGAATCTTTAGCCAGGAGATGCACAAAGAGAGCAGGGTCTGTGCCAGCATCCACCTTTACCTGCGGCCACCAGGATGTAGGGGTCTCTCAGCAGGGTGGACACCGGGGTGGCCTTGGTGCTCTGCGGGGTGTCCAGGGGGGTTATGTGGGTTGGGGGCTGTGTGTGCACTCACCTGGCCCTTGGCACTGCCCTCTGCCCCGGGGGGATGTGCCCTCTTCCCTCACCTGGCAGTGCCCAGGTCTGTACTCACCTCTGGGGAGACCCTGGAGGGCTGCAGGATGCACAGCTGAAGGGCTGGGGAGAAAACACTGCTGTCAGCTTGGTGTTTTTGCAAGCAGCACCCCTTAAATCCTCCTTTCCCTCTGTTTTGTTTTTTTCCCTCAGCCTGACCCCTTCCTCCAGCAGAACCCCCAGGGATGCAGGAGTTGTGGTTTTGGAGCCATGGCTGGATTGGGGGGTGGCTCCCAGCCCTGTTCCCAGAGGAGACAGCACCAAAACTGCCCGGAGTGGAGTGTGTTGAAGGGTTTTGTCGACCCCTGAACAGTCAAAAATGCAAATGCTCTTGTTTGGCTGCCAGCTGGGAGTGCCCACCAGAGCATGACAGAAACTGGATATGGAAAAGAATGGGATCAAATCAGAAAGTCTGATATGCACAGGGCCCACGTTTCATTTTCCAAAAGCTCTTACATGCTTCATTAGAGATATCTCCCCTTTACATCTGGGCAGAGATGGGAACTGGGACTGTAATTTAATTAGCTCAGTACTTCCCATGGAAAATGCACGTTCCTGCTGGCTTGGCTGTGGCACTCACAGAGCTCCCAGGGCCTTTATCTGTGGCACAGCAATGGGAGGGAAGCACAGGACACTGTTTATGCTGGCAAAGTCTGATTCCTTCATGGCATGAAGAGGCTGCAGACGAATGCCTTGCCAAAGAATTCACAGTTCAAAGAGCGTCACTGAATGTGCTGTTCAAGCCATTAAAGCAATCAGGGGGGTTATTAAGTAATGAGGGATTAATTCTCACATATTGCTGTGTCAGTCATCTGGAGATTGAAAACATGTGATTTAGAACTAAGAGAACAACCAGTGCTGATGGTATCACCCGTCCTGTGTTAATGTGCTTCCTTCTCACAGAACCTCCCCAAAACATCCACTTTGAAATGTTTTCTCATGGGGTTTGGGTTTGTTTTGTTTTTTTTTTTTTTTTTGTGGTTGCTGTTGAGTTTTTTTGTAGGATTAAACCATTTGACTTCTCACCTCCATCCAAGAGGGCGAGGAATGCCAGGACCAGGAAGGGAGACGATTTCCCCACGAATTCATACATGATGCTCCCAAAGGGTGCCCCGACTGCAAGGGAGAGGTTGTGTCACTCCAGGGCAGTGCCACCATCCCCAGCTGCTCCCTCCCAGTCCCTGCTGGGTGTTTGGGGTGGGAATGTGGTTGGAAGGTGTCAGATCCCACAGCAGCGCCCACGGAGAGGGAGAGGGAGGAGAACCTCCAGCCATTCCCATGGGATGGGGAAGGGGCACACCCAGGCAGGTGGAAACCACAGATGATGGAGGTGCTGTGGATGAATCCCACCAGGATCAAGGTGTCCTTACTCAGCACACCCAAGGCCAGGCCTCCCAGGGCGACCCCCATGGCATTGCCCCTCTCGAAGTCGTCCGTGTACACGCTGGCCAGCATTCCCAGCCCTGGGAGCAGGGAGAGAGCAGGGGCCATGTGGTTCCATGGTGTGGCTCCTGGGGACTTGGGGTACCCCTACACCACCCAGGCAGGCTCAGCGAGGAGGAGGAGGGTGATAATTGAAGCCAGACAAGGGGAGCTGGCACAGGGACAAAGCTAAAACATTTACCTGCCACTGATGAGAAGGAGGACCCCACGCCTTGGAGGGCTCGGGCGATGAACAGCAGGGTGTAGGTGCCTGAGAAAGCAAACACTGCAGAGGGAGGGGAGAGGCCTTAAAACCCTGCAGAGGGTAAGAGCGGCCTCAGCTGGCACCGGTTTGGGTGCTGGAGGGGGCAAAGGGGCTCCTTGTCCTTTCTTGTCACTCATTTCTGGGTTGCTCTGCCATCACTCCTTTCTCCTCCATGGGCACAGCCCAAAGGATTTCCTGCTGTGCTGCTGCCGGGGGAGGGCAGAGGGGAGGGCAATACTCACTGACTGTGGAGAGGAACATGATGGTGAACCCAACGAACATGGGGATGTGGTATCCTATCCTGGCAAGGGAACAAAGAAGCTCTGGATCAGCAAGGGCTCCTCGTGCCCCCTTGAGATCAGGGCTAGGGAGTGTCTCCTGAACGAGCCCACCAGTGCTGGTCCCGGGGGCACCCAGTGCCCCCCAGTCATCCCAGAGACAGCTCTGTCCTCCCATCCCACCCCCCTGGAGCTGAGCCCAGCACGGCTCACACGTGGCTGCAGGAGACACGGGCAAGGAAAATCTGAACCCAACGTTATATCCACGGTGCGCTGGGAATCTGTTTGTTTACTTGGTGGTTGCTGTGTGAGCACCTGAGGAGAGCATTAGTGAGGCTTATATCGTGATATAAACTCACAAGCCGTGTGCAGGCTTTTGGAAAAGGTACAATTCATGCTATTTTGGTGCACATATTCTTGCTCTTCTCCCCAGTTCCTGTAATCCCACGATTGGTCCAGCAGAAGCTGCCCGTCCCTGAGGGGGCACAAACCCGGCTCTCCGACCTACCTGTTGGTCAGGAGACCCACGGAGGGGTTGACCAGCAGCTGCACCAGAGCCTTGGAGGCAAAGAGCAGCCCCACACGGACGTTCTCCTTGGTGAGGAACTCGTGCCCCTCCGGGCAGCCCCTCGGGGGTGCGGGGGGACTGCCGGGGGGCGCCGGGGGGCGACTGCTCTCCGTCCCATTCGGCACCTCCCGGGGGCTGTCAGAGCCCGAGACAGGCACCGTGGTGTTGTCAAAATAGGAGAACAGGGAGGAGAAAGGAGGAGCCTTCAAGGCTGGAGGAGCCGGCTCGGTCTGGGCTGGGGCCACGGAGCTGTTGGCACCTTCGTACTCTGTCGTGTAGAGGAAGGTGGGGACAATCGGCACTGGAAGAAAAGCCAGGGAAGGGATTATTTAGGGATTTTCCCCCCGTTTCCTGGCTCGGCACAGAGCTAGGCTGAGCGGTGCTGACCAGATTTGGGGGTCCTGGGAGCTCCCAGCACCCAGCTCAGAGCAGGGACCCGGAGACCGACAGAGGAGCTGAGCCCCCGAGGCAGCCCCAAGGATCCATCCCCATGCTGTAGCCTCAAAAGCCCCACACTGTACCCCTGAGCATCCCCCCCAGAGCCCCACTCTGTACCCCTGAGCATCCCCCCAGAGCCCCACTCTGTACCCCTGAGCATCCCCCCAAGAGCCCCACTCTGTATCCCTGAGCAGCCCCTCCAAGGGTCCAGCCCCTTTCCCTACCCCCAAGGCAGCCCTCCAGGACCCAGCCCCACACTGAGCTCTCAAGCAGCCCCCAAAGGACCCCACTCTGCACCCCAAGGGAGCCCCCCAATGACCCAGCTCTGTACCTTTGAAATAGCCCCCTGAGAACCAGCCCAGCCCCTCTCAAATCCCAAATCTCTGTGGAAATCATTCC
>JAWWEU010000058.1:3015644-3030897 GCA_035583155.1 Acropternis orthonyx
GTCCCTGTCCCTGTCCCTGTCCCTCTCCCTCTCCCTCTCCCTGTCCCTTTCCCTGTGCCTTTCCCTTTCCCTTTCCCTCTCCCTCTCCCTTTCCCTCTCCCTTTCCCTCTCCGTCTCCCTTTCTCTTTCCCTTTTTTATCTTCCCTTTCCCTTAACTCCTTTTCATCTTTCATTTTTCGTTTGCCTTTCATTTTCCTTATTGCTTTCCCTTTTTTCTTTTTCCTTAACCAATTTTTCTTGTTTTTCTTCCCTTTTCTTTCCCTTTCTTCCTTTCCCTTTCTCCGTCCCTTCCCTTCCCTTCCCTTCCCTTCCCTTCCCTTCCCTTCCCTTTCCCTTTCCCTTTCCCTTTTCCCTTTTCCTTTCCTTCCCTTTCCCTTCCCTTTTCCCATTCCCTTTCCCCTCTTTCCCATTCCCATTCCCTTTCCCCTCTTTCCCATTCCCATTCCCTTTCCCCTCTTTCCCATTCCCATTCCCATTCCCATTCCCATTCCCTTTCCCCTCTTTCCCATTCCCTTTCCCCTCTTTCCCATTCCCATTCCCATTCCCTTTCCCCTCTTTCCCATTCCCATTCCCATTCCCGCTCCCCCCCCAGTACCCGGGCCAGCTCCCATGGGCGTGGCCATCCCCCCCCCGCCCCCTCAGTGGGCTGTCCCGCCCGGGGCTCGCTATAACGGCGCCTGCGCTGTGGGCGGGGGGGGGCGCTGCGGCGGCGGCGGGGTCCAAGATGGCGGCGGTGCGGGCGCTGCGCGGGGCCGTGAACGGGGCCGGGCCCGGCGGGCCCCGCGAGCAGGCGGCGGCCCTGACCCGCGATTTCCTGTCCCAGCCGCGCCTCAGTGAGTGCGGGGGCACCGGGGGGGCACCGGGCGGGCACTGCGGGGCACTGCGGGGCGCGGGGGATGCGCCCCGGGGGCCGCGCGCAGCCCAGGCCGCAGCACCGCGGTGGGACCGGCCGCGCCTTCCAGAGCGGCCTTGGGGGGCGGGGGCGGCTCCCCGACTGCCCCCCGAGGGTCCCCTGAGCGCTCACTGAGGGTGTCAGGTCGGGGTCCGACACTCGTTAATTAGTGTTAATTAACCACGTTAATTAAGGCGGTGTCCTGCCCCCGAGCGGCCTCCCGGGCCTTCCCTGGGAGCCCGGCGTTCGCGGCAGGAGCTGGGCACGGCTGTGGGCGATGCGGGCTCGGGTGGGGCCGAGCCTTCGACACGGAGCTGAGAAATCTGGTCAAAAAAAGGGGAAATGCGGGAACCTTGTGAAAATCCCGTTGTTGCAGCCTGGTGGGGGGAGGCCCGAGCTGCGGGAAGGTGGGTTTGTTTCCCGGCCTTTCTTTGCTCAGCAATTGCAGCAGGGCCTTAAAACAGCGCCGGGACCTGCAGGGGGGGTGCCCAGGAGCTCCTGGGTGATGGATCCTTGGGAAATGCCAGGCAGGTCGGGAAAGCGACTGGATCGTTGCAATTCCAGCCTCTCCCAGGTCTTTGGAGGATTCTGCTAAGCCAAGGTGACTCCAGGTTCAACCCAGGTTTTTCCATGTGTATTCTGAGCTGGCATCAAGCCGGGTATGGAAAATACTTGAAGTTGCTTTTGGTTTGTCATGGAATTGGTTGATCTGAATGGAAAAGGGGGATTTTGAGTGGGTGTCGAGCTGCTTTCCCGGGGGATCGGTGCTGAGTGATCCTGGTTGGTGCTGGGCAGTGCCAGGGAAGTGTTCTCTCATGGACAGAGCAGGGGGAGGGTGAGCCCTGCGGGGCTCATTGAGGAAGGAGTGCTCATGAGACAGTCATGGGACGGAACGCTCCACTCAGGGTCAGGTTTTCCACCCCTTGTGGGCTGCAAACCCTGGGAAGTGTGAGCAGAGCCCTCAGGGGCAATGTGTGTGTGACCTCCCCCTGCTCAGGGGGCAGGAGCAGTCCTGCTGCTGCTGCTCATTAAGGGTAATTAAGGGGCCCATGTTCTGTCTCAGGGTGTTCAGGAGGATTTTAGGAGTAAAATAAATTAGAGATCAGTCCTTGGCCCAGCTCCCTTCAACCTGTACGTGCTGCAGTTTGATTGTTGCCGGTTAAGATGTTACATTGCAACAGTTCAAGCTGTTTATTGCAGTGTAAACACCGCCGTGTTGATGGTGTAGACAAGGCCTGGGGAGCTGCCAGGCTGGGTGGCCTCGGATGATTCCCTGGGGCTGGTGGAATGTGTGATCCTGCTGGTGTTCCCCATGGCTCCAGTGGCTCATTTTTCCTCCCAGGATCTGTGAGGAACTTGTGGTCACTGCGCCTCGTGACCCTGGGAGAGCTTTGAGTCAGTAGTTCTGTTATCTGTGGGTCAAGGGGTGCTGGGCTCCAGCTGGATTCTGGAGAGGGGGATGTGTGTGTGTGTGTGTATATCCCTGGATTCTGGAGGAGGGGGATGTGTGTGTGTATATCCCTGGATTCTGGAGGAGGGGGATGTGTGTGTGTATATATCCCTGGATTCTGGGGGTGTGTATATGTATCCCTGGATTCTGGGTGGAAGAGGGGGGGTGTGTGTATGTATTCCTGGATTCTGGGTGGAAGAGGGGGTGTGTGTGCATATCCCTGGATTCTGGGGGGTGTGTGTATGTATCCCTGGATTCTGGGGGATGTGTGTGTCCATCCCTGGATCCTGGGGAGAGGGAGGTTCATCTGTGGGTCTTGGGGGGATGTGTATATCCCTGGATCCTGAGATGTGCATCCCTGGAGCAGGGCTTGCTGCTTCTTCACAGCTTTTCCCCCTGGGCTGTGCAAGATCATGGAATATCCTCACAGTTGGAATCATAAAATCCCAGATTGGTTTGGGTGGGAAGGGACCTTAAAGCTCATCCAGTCCCACCCCCTGCCACGGGCAGGGACACCTTCCACTATCCCAGGTTGCTCCAGCCTCATTTTATCCCTGTATTTGGATTTTTAGTGACTTTTTGTGAGGGACAAGAAACCAGCAGGATTGTTTTAGTGTCACCTCAGGTGCTTTGCAGGCAACAGCAAAAATGCTGGGCACACAGTGCTGTACCTAATCCCTTATGAAGAGTTTGTAATAAATGTAGAAACTGGGCCCCAGCTCTGCCAACCTGAGCCTGGTGATAGGAGTGGAGCTGGGAAAACTTGGTATAGGATATTTCTGAGGAAGTACCTGACTTGTGGCTTGGTCTCTTTCAGCCTATAAAACTGTATCGGGTGTGAACGGCCCCCTGGTTATCTTGGATCAAGTTAAGGTAAAAACTCAGATCTTAATGAAGCTTTTTGAGGGAGAGTTGACAAGAAAAGCTGGGACAGTTTAAATCCAGACTGCTGGGAAATTCATGCTGCAATTTTAATCCATGGAAGTGGCTCTAAGGCTGGGGAGAGGTGTCCATATCCTGGAGGAAAGGGAGAGTTCTTGAGGCTGTTGGGAAAAGAAAGGAAACAGTGTTTTGGTTTTACCAAAACCCCCAGAATGTTGTTTTAATCTTTAAGGCTGAAATACACCTGTTTGCTTTGTTCTTGACCTTTCTGTTTCCAAATAAGTGCCCTGTGAAAGGAAACTGTGAAGGCTTCTGGGCTTGTCTTCAAGTGGCTCTTGAAGGCAAACAACTGTTGCGGGTCAAAGCCACGTTTTTCTCCCTGTCAGGTGTTTCCTTGTGGCTTTCTGTCACTATCCAGGACTCCCAGGGTTTTTAGAACTGATTCTGGCAGGTCTTTCTGCAGCTGCCACTCTGCAAATATTCCTGTAAAAACGGCTTTAGCCTGAGAAGTTTAACATCCTTGGGATGAGTTTTGTTCTGATGATAAAATTATCCCTAAAATTGAGTAGTTTCTAGGCTTAGGCTTGCTTGAAAGTGGCAATTTTTGTTTCATGGCTGTTGGATTTTGATGTTTTCTCACCCTCAGTTCCCCAGGTACGCAGAGATTGTCCACCTGACTC
The DNA here is from genome assembly GCA_035583155.1 of Acropternis orthonyx. Classification (NCBI taxonomy): domain Eukaryota; kingdom Metazoa; phylum Chordata; class Aves; order Passeriformes; family Rhinocryptidae; genus Acropternis; species Acropternis orthonyx. Next base: position 3,019,549 of record JAWWEU010000058.1, read on the forward strand.
TTCCTGATGGCACAAGGAGGAGTGGGCAGGTTCTGGAAGTCAGTGGCTCCAAAGCTGTGGTTCAGGTATGAGCAGGAGTGTCTCTTGCTGTGTATTTTATTGTTATTAATCAGGGTGTGTCTGAGCCAAATCAAATCTGCCTTGAGTTCTGTTCTTTTGGTACTGCAAATTAAAAATAAATAAATCACCTACTTATGCCGAGTGCCAGTGGTGTGAATAACGTTAGAAGATTGCAGGGACATTTTTCTTTGCATTCCCCAGGGATTTCTTTGCTGCTGGATTAAAGTAATCCACTGCAATTCACAGTATTAGGTTCAAGATCCACCCCTCTGCTGTGGCTGCTGGTATTTCTCATAAAAAGCTGTTTCTTGTTAATAGTCTTACCTGAAGAATATTAACAAAGAGAAACACTTGAGATCACGGGAGTGGCACCAGGTTTGTTGGTTGCTGTTGATAATAACTCATGGATTTTGTTAAAAGCAGGTTTTTGTGATGTTTTTTACCAGCAAAGCTGCTCTTGACACCCTTTGCAGAGCAGGGCCTGGGACTCCTGGAGTGCTCCGGCTGTGAGGCAGCACTCAGGTGCTATTTTATGAAGCACAATACCCTTTTCCTGTGGTTTATTTATTTTTTCTGCCACATTTGCAGGTATTTGAAGGCACTTCAGGGATTGATGCCAAGAAAACCTCCTGTGAGTTCACTGGGGACATCCTGCGAACCCCGGTCTCGGAGGACATGCTTGGTAAGGACTTGCCCATTGCTCTGAGGAATGAGCAGATCTATCCCATGTTAACTTATTTTCACAGTAATTTACATTTTATTGTTGTCTCTTATAGGCAGAGTGTTCAATGGATCAGGAAAACCTATAGACAGAGGCCCCATTGTTCTGGCTGAAGATTTCCTTGACATTATGGGTATGTTCTTAATCCATTTCTAATGGGGAGTTAAAGACAAATCTGGTGTTTCTGTTTTCTGGATGTTACAACAGATTTGGTTTAGAACACAAGATGTAACTTTGGAGGAGCTTAATCTTATTTTTAATTGTGTGTGGCATCAAACTCAAATTACACAAGTGCAGGAGAACGAGGCAGCAGAAAATGGCTGCTTTCTGCAGTGCTTGGAAGCTGTTCCTTATTATTTGTAGGCTCTTAGTTATACAGCCTCCAGAGAGAAAAAGCTGGTAACAGGCAGGGTTTTCTTTAAAAACATTCTTACCATTGGCATGAGCAGAGAATTCCAGAGCCTTGGCATCTGCAGGAACCTCAGGTGTGACCAGGTGCATGAAAAGATTTGTTTGCCTAACAGTGGACTTGGTTTGATAAAGCTCCAAAGATGTACAGGGAGTAACACATGTTCTCTTAAAAAATACAACAGGTCAGCCCATCAACCCCCAGTGTCGTATCTATCCAGAGGAAATGATCCAGACTGGAATTTCAGCTATAGATGGCATGAACAGTATTGCCAGGGGCCAGAAAATCCCCATATTCTCAGCTGCTGGGCTGCCCCACAACGAGGTGAGGACTCAGAGCTTCTCCACACTGTTAACTTGCATCTCACTGGGGTTAAAAATAAATGAAATGAAATTCTGGGCTCTGTGAGAGCATCAAATACAAAGCCTGAAATGTTTCCCCCCCTAGATTGCAGCTCAGATCTGTCGCCAAGCTGGCTTGGTGAAGAAATCCAAAGATGTGATGGACTACAGCGAGGAGAACTTTGCCATTGTGTTTGCTGCTATGGGAGTAAGTCCATGGTGCTGGAGGGAGGAAGAAATGGGAATACTGAGAGTAGCTGAAGTGCTCTAAGAAGGTTTTACGTGTGTGTAACTAGAGACTGAATGGCTGAAATCCCCAAGGGCAGAAGTGCTGAGACATGTTCGGCCCTGGCACAGGTTGGGCAGAGAAGCTGTGGCTTCCCCATCCCTGGAAGTGTCCAAGGCCAGGTTGGAAGGTGCTCGGAGCAACCTGGGGCTAGTGGAAGGTGTCCCTGCCCACGGCAGGGGGTGGCACTGGGTGGGCTGTAAGGTCCCTTCCAGCCCAAACCATTCCATGATTCCAAGAAAGTGTGTCTGATCAGGATAAAGTACCTTAAACTTGCTCTCCAGCCTGGAATTCTGGAAGTTACTCACTCTGGAAATACAGGCAAGCCTCCATGATGGAGAGCCTTGTTATGGATTTATTAACGAGGTGTGCAGAGCTTGATCTGATGCAAAATGTGCTGAGCTGAACTGTGGAAGTGATGCCTCACTGCTGTGGTTTAGGTGAACATGGAAACTGCTCGGTTCTTCAAGTCAGACTTTGAGGAAAACGGCTCCATGGACAACGTGTGCCTGTTCCTGAACTTGGCCAATGACCCAACGTGAGTAGCTGGTTGGGAAAGGGCTGGGAAGGACAAACTGGGAGCTGCAGCCTTGCTGTCGTCTCGTCAGGTGCCACTTAGATTGAGGGTTTTGCAGCAAAGCTGGAGATGAAATGCTGGTGCTCCAGTTGGTGCAGCAGCAGGTTTTGAGCTCTCTCTGTAGCTCCAAACTGTCACTTGCCATCTTTAAATCACTTGTCACAACTAATGCCCCGTTCTGTCCCAGCATCGAGCGCATCATCACGCCCCGTCTGGCTCTGACAACCGCAGAGTTTTTGGCATATCAGTGTGAGAAGCACGTGCTGGTCATCCTGACAGACATGAGCTCCTATGCTGAAGCCCTGCGAGAGGTAGGTGGTTATTGATGTGTTAATTACCGTGTTTATTAACGAGCTGGGTGTTGGCAGCAAGGCTCTGTGGTGTCAAGTGAGAACTGAAACTTCTGCTCAAGCTGTTGCAATTAATATTCATTGCAATGTTCTTAAATAGCCAGGGAGGCTTTTAGCTGGTCCTTGAGTGTCTGGAATTATGTTCCATATGATGTGAGAGCTAAATTTATTTGACTGGTGGCAATTCCATCCCTGGAAGTGTCCAAGACCAGGTGGGAGCAACCTGGGATAGCAGAAGGTGTTCCTGCCCATGTCAGGGAGTGGGACTTGCTGGGCTTTAAGTTCCCTTCCCACCCGAGCCAGTCCACGAATTAGCAGTTTCCTACCGTAATTTTGGATTTGCCTTGACATCCTCTCTTGTCACCACGTGCTTGTGGTGACACGGAGAGGTTTGTGCGGCCGCGTTTTGCAGGAAGCGTGACTAGTGTTGCTAAATTCAGGAAGGCAGCAGCTCCAAAGGAGGGATCTGGACTTCCTGGCAATGTTTGTGTGGCTTTTCCCAGGTCTCAGCAGCTCGGGAGGAGGTTCCTGGGCGCCGGGGCTTCCCGGGGTACATGTACACCGACCTGGCCACCATCTACGAGCGCGCTGGGCGCGTGGAGGGCAGGAACGGCTCCATCACCCAGATCCCCATCCTCACCATGCCCAACGATGGTGAGTGCCTTGCACTTCGCAGGGCTCAGCAGAGCCACCTGCCGCCTTCTGGGCACACAGCAACACAGTGGCCTTTAAGTTTCCTGTTGAATATTGCCGGTTTTTAGTCGGTGTTGTTAATAAAAATGCTTTGCCCCTTTGAGGCTTCAAGTTTGGTGCTCATAGCCCTGATTTGAGAGCCCTTAGGGATAAATGGAGGGAATAACTGGTGGCATTGCACTTTAGAAGTCACCTGATAGCAAAAAGGATATATAAAAAGGCTGAAAACTGTCAAACCATTTTTTTTCCCACAGATATTACCCATCCTATCCCTGACTTGACTGGGTACATCACTGAGGGACAGATCTACGTGGATAGGCAGCTGCATAACAGGCAGGTGTGTGCCACAACACTTAGGGTGTGTTTAAGGTTCCTCTGGGCTTTTTAAGTATTCATGTTAATTCTTGGATGTTTCCCCCTTCCAGATTTACCCACCTATTAATGTCCTGCCCTCCTTGTCTCGACTGATGAAGTCAGCTATTGGGGAGGGAATGACCAGGAAGGATCATGCAGATGTGTCCAACCAGCTGGTAGGTAAAAACCTCCTTGGGAGAGCAGAGTTACGTTACAAATACACCTTTTGCTGCCCAGCCTGTAAAGGGCATGACAAAGGGGGTTGTGATTCAGAACATTCCTGAGGCTGCTTGAAAACACTGACTGGGTGTTTAGTTGAGACCCTTTGATTAGAAACTGTTACATGAATGGTGGACCACGAAGGTGATTAGAGGAATGGACCATCTGCTACGAGAAAGGGCTGGGAGAGCTGGGTGGGTTCAACCTGGAGAAGAGAAGGCTCCAGGGAGACCTTTCAGTGCCTAAAGGAACTCCAGGAGAGCTGGAGAGGTACTTTGGCCAAGGGCCTGGAGGGACAGGACAGTGTGGAATGGCTTCCCATTGCCAGTGGGCAGGGTTAGGTGGGATTCTGGGGAGAATTGCTTGCTGTGAGGGTGGTGAGGCTCTGGATTTCCCAGAGGATGCCCCATCCCTGCAAATGTCCAAGGCCAGGTTGGACGGGGCTTGGAGCAACCTGGGCTAGTGGAAGGTGTCCCTGCCCATGGCAGGGGGTGGCACTGGCTGGTCAAGGTGCCTTTGAATCATTCCATGCTGGAGGTAAGAGCAGCTCTGTTCCCGCCCCCCAGTACGCCTGCTATGCCATCGGCAAGGACGTGCAGGCCATGAAGGCCGTGGTTGGGGAGGAAGCTCTCACCTCCGATGACCTTCTGTACCTGGAGTTCCTGCAGAAGTTCGAGAAGAACTTCATTGCTCAGGGTGAGTGTTCCAGCACATCCCAGTGGGCAGTAACACCTCGGGGCTCCTTCCCAGAGCTGCCTGTGGTGACCCTTCCCCACCCCACGTCCCTGCAGGTCCCTACGAGAACCGCACGGTGTACGAGACCTTGGACATCGGCTGGCAGCTCCTGAGGATCTTCCCCAAGGAGATGCTCAAGAGGATTCCCCAGACAACACTGGCCGAGTTCTACCCTCGGGATTCCACTGCAAAGCACTAACACAGCTCCCCCTGCCCCTGCTCTGTGAGATGCTGGTTTGGTTTCTGTTTCCATATGTTGGTGTTTACTTGTCGCCCTTTATGATTAAAACCAGGAGTAGGTGACACTCATGCCAGTGTTCCCATGGCCACTGAGATCAGTTTTTAAAATATCCCTTCTCCCAAAGCCTGGATCTTCAGGAGAACACTTAGGCCAGCTCTTACAAATGTGCAATAGCCACCAGAAGGTTGGTTTTTTTGGAACTGAACCTTCTGTAGGCGTTTCAAGGGAGTGTCTGAGGATTACCAGAAGCTGCAAATCTTCACTTGCAAACCGTGGTTTAGGGAACATGAAAGAGCAAATGTGACTTGCATGACAGCATTCCTTTCTGGAAAATGCAAGTTTTGAACCATGGCTTAAGATTTCTGAAAGCTTTGTGTGAACTGAGGACACAGGGAGCCAATGCTGGGGGCTTTTCCACCAGCAAAGGGTCTTTCAGAGGACACAGGCCAGTGAGTTGCTTGCCTGAAAGTACCATGATGAGGCTTAATTACTGAATTAAAGATTTTAAAATGAAGTTTGCAGAGTAAGTTTCCTACTTAACCCTTTTTTTTTTTTTCCTTTGACTTCTGGAAATGCCAGCAGCTCAAGCGATTTTGAGCTCAAAGTGTCCACCACAACTGTTGGTATTTCAAGGCTTTGTGCTGCTGCCTCTGAAGGGGATTCTGTGGTGTGAAAACCAACCTTAAACCTGACACAGGTGTGCTGGTGGGAGCTCAGCTTTTACCAAATGTCCTGCACTAAATGATGCAGCAGGAGAGAAAAAAAAATAAAAGGGCAGCTTTTAATGTCAGAAAGGATATTTTGAACTCTGCTCTGGGTGCGCTGGGCCCGTGCTGTGTCTGAAGCTGTCGTGGTTTGCACTCCAGGCACGGATTTGCCTGGCCCTGAGCTCAGCATTCCCAAACACTGCAATCTTGGCCAGGCAATTCCATGCTGTTCTTTTTCCAGCGGGTTCAGACGAGGCTCCAGGGCCTGCTGCTGGCAGACTTCCATGCTTTCTCCAGGCTTTGTGTAGTCTGAGCTCTGGTCTAGCTCACCGAGGCATGTTGCACCTCTCTCTGAACGCCTTCAGTGGCCGTGTGGGGAGGTGTGAACACGCCTGGGCTGACAGTGTGCTAATTCCAGCTCCCCCTGACGTGTCCCACGTGCAGTTTCTCCCTAGTTCTGTGTTCTCTGTGACTGCAGTAGCGACTCTATTCCGGTGCATTCCACCCAAGGCTGTGTCAAGTCTCTTTTTTTTTTTTTTTTTTTTTTTTTTTTTGTTTGCTTCTTCAGATTGGGATGGGAGGCTGGAAGTGTTGGCATGAAAATACTTTAATGTAGAGAATATCTAAATAAATTAAATATGGAAGGTGTTGAACCAAAGGGAGGCTTCTGTGAGTCTGTGGTTGGAAACAGCTCTGGGGGGTGGGGGGTTCAGCAGGGGCTGGGGTGTCCTCTGGGAACAGGAGTGGAATAGCTCAGTGGGCAGGGAGGGCCCTGAGCCACCCCTTGATGATGAGGAGGATTTGACCTTCAGCCTCAGGCCTGAGTGCTTTGTGGAGTGGGGGGTGGTGCAGTCACGGGGAAAGGCTTTGCAGGAATGTGCAGGGAATGTGATAGTTCTGTTCCCACATCCATCTCCGGGGGTAGTTTGTGCTTGATGAGGCTTGATGAGGCTTGGAAACATTACACTCCTTGAAAAGGAGCTTTAGATGTGAGTTTGCTTGGGGTTTTGGGTATGATGGTTTGGGTGGGAAGGAACATTAAGGATCACCTCCTTCCAACCCCAGCCATGGGCAGGGACACCTTGGGAGTAGTTGGGACAAGAGGTTTTGGCTTTTCTATGCATTTTCCGCTTCAGTTATTCAGTCTCTGCCTTGAGGGAGAGCCTGGGCTTAGAGCAGGGAATAACTCCATGAAGTGGGGCTCTGAAAGTATGAGTCAGGAGAAATTCCAAAGTCCAGTGAATTCCTGAAATCCCTCAGGAGGTGACAGGATTTGGAGGCAAAGGTTGAACAAACATTCCCAAGGGTGTGTGAGCAGGAAGCTGCTTCTCTTGGGATACCTGCAGGATTCTGTATGGATAACATGGCTCCTGGAACGTGTGTATGTTACAAAGCGAAGGGAATTCTGCAAGGAAAAGAATATCCATGGCAATCCAGCTGCACTACTTGGTGTCTGATGGGAGCAAAGGAGAAGGAATAAGGCATGGAGGCTGCAAGAGAGCAGGAATCTCCTGGGCTGTGCTTCCCAGCTGCTGGAGAAAACACATCTGCCACCACAGAGTCATCCAGGGTGGAAAAGACCTCCAAGACCATCAAATCTTACCTTTGATCCCCACCTTGTCCCCCAGCCCAGGGCACTGAGTGCCACAGCCTGTCCTTCCTTGGGCACCTCTAGGGCTGGTGACTCTACCACCTCCCTGGGCAGCCCCTTCCAATGCCTGACCACCCTTTCCAGGCAGAATTTCCTCCTCATGTCCCACCTGCCCCTGCCCTGGCCCAGCCTGGGGCCGTTCCCTGGGAGCAGAGCCCAATTCCTACCCAGCTCCCCCCTCCCGTCAGGGAGTTGCAGAGAGGCAGAAGGTCCCCCCTGAGTCTCCTTTTCTCCAGGCTCAGCTCCCTCAGCTTCTCCGGGTGCTCCAGCCCCTTCCCCAGCTCCATTCCCTTCCCTGGACAGCGCAGCGATTTCACCCCTGAGATGGGAAGCACAGCCCTTTGTGGAAAAGCCAAAGGTCTCGGAAGGGGAAGGGGTGCCCCTCTGCGTGGCATCAGCCCTGGCAGTGCCCTGAGAGCCCCTGGCACGGGTGCCAAGCAAACAGCCCAACATTTGCCGGCAGGAAGGAGACAGCAGGTACCAGGCTCGGGGTGGGGAGGGTGGGGGGGGACGAGCCGCTCTCCCAGCTGCCGCCTTGCTGCATTAACACGCTGTTTGCTATTCTTTTTATTATTATTGTTATTATTATTATTCCATAATGACTAACGAGGGCTGCCTGGGGGGCTGATCCCCCCCTCGCCGCCGGGTGTCAGGCGGTCCCTGCAGGAGCACACGCCAGCTGTCAGCCCATCGAGGGGAGGGGGCGAACCCCGGGCAGCCCCCCCTGCCCCCGGGGCTTGGTCGGGGTGGCAGATGCGAGGCCGGCGAACAGGCTGGTGGGCAGAGCTGCCGCGGGTTATTTGCACATCAAAAGCGGCTTTGCCTCCGAGCACGAGGTGCCGCGGTTTAATTGCTCTTTCAAAGCCGCGCTTGTCGCCGCTGAGGTTTTCGGGCTGACTCTGCCCCCCCCACCGCCACCACCCCCAGAGCCAGACGCCGGTGCGGTGGCACCGGGGTGTTTAAAGAAGATGCTAATCAGCTTTTCTCCGTCTTGAGGCTGATTTGCATGCGCTGATTAGTTCAGCAATTCACACTCCGTCTGTGCGCTCGGTGCTGGGGCAGCTGGAGCTGAGCTGACCCAAAGCACGGGCACCCCAGTGATGGGGGGGAGATGCCCGAGCTGTGCTGGTTGCCCTGTTTGCCCCCAACACCGGAGCCAGCTGTGCCCCTCGGCGCCGTGGTGCCATCCCATTCCTGCTCAGCCTGCCACCGAGGGAGCTCTGGGTGTCCCGAGGGAATGGGACACCCTGGGATTACCGGGGCTTCCTCTTGGACATGAAGCAGCGAGGTCACAGCAAGGACCAGCCTGCCCTGAACGTGTCTGTTCCCTGCTCAGCCTTCCTTGCGCTCTCCCAGCATCCTGACAGAGGCCAACAAGGGCCAAGTGGTGGCCACTGCCTGATCTGTGTCTGGGGCAGAGGATGCTCCAAGCCTGACCTTGGGAAGGGCACAACTCGCCCTCAGCAGCAGCTTCATGAGGGGTTTGGTGGGACCCTCACCTGCTTTAGTGGGGGACGCAGCCCAGGGGCCTCAGGACTGGAGTTTGGGGTTCCCAGGGCTGAGGTTTTGGCTTCCTTGGGCATTCCTGAGAATTCCTTGGGGTGAATGTGCCCTCGGGGATGCTGCCCTCCCTCCTCCTGATGCTGCTCAGCTCCAGAGTCTCTGCTTGGCTGCACTGCAGCATCTGCAATTTGTGACCTCTGCGGGACAGGGATGTCTCCTGGGAGTTATTCCAGGGATAACTGGCAGCTCAGGGGTCTCCTCCTCGCTGCCCCCTTGGCCTGGATTACATGGATCAGTTTGGGAAGGGCTGGGCTGAGCCGGGAGCACCCCCAGCACCCCCAGCCCGGGCAGGGGGTGACCTGTAACAGAAGGTGCCTCTCAGGAGACAGAGCCCTCACAGGCCGTTGGTTTTCTGCCTCCTTCCTTCTCAGCAGCTTTCAAAGGCTCTAAAAATAAACTTCCCTCCCACCTGGGGCGGTGTGAGCACAGCCAAGGTTTCCCTGGAAAGCTCAGCGGGTGCCAGGTGCCCTTTTGGGGGGCACAGAGCAGCTTGGGGGGGGCTCAGCCCCCCAGCCTGCCCTGTGATGGGGGCAGAGCCCCCTGGATGAGTCGGGATGAGCAGAGTTTGCTGTTATTTCAGTGTTTTCCCCATTTTCTGCTCCTCAACCTCCCCCTTCATCCCCCCACACGCTGTTTAGATCCATGTGGTGCAAAGAGGCTCCGGGTTGATTCGGTTTGGAGGAAAACAGCTTAAATAGTCAAAATATCACCTTGGGTTTTGTTAAGGCAGTTACACTTCATCCCTCCCTCGGGAATGGTTTTCCCTGGATCTCCTCAGGACATGGACCTGCCGGGGATGGTGGGTTGGGCATCGCTGGGACCAGGGAGGGTCAGGGTGAAAATCAGCCTCACCTGCAGAGCAGGAGGGAGAAACTGGTCAGTGCCAGGGTGGGAGCAGGGCCGGGGGGATTATCCCCCCCTCTCCAACCCCTCCATGTCTGCTGGAGACACGCTTTTCCAGCCTTTCCATGCTTGGGTTATCCCAGCTGCAGAGCGGAGATAACAGGGCTGGAAGCAACAGGGCCAGGGGGAAGGATGTCCCCAAAGGGGACTTTGGGGGGCTGTGATAAACGGCTTGTGGCTTGGGGTGGGGGAAGGTGATGAGCCCCAAAGAGGGACACAACAAAGCACCATCCTGCTTTCTGGTAGGGGGGAAAAAAAACCCCTCAGAATGCTGCCAAGCACTCAGGAGAGACCAAAGAAGTTTTAGAAAATTTTTATTTTATAAATAAAAACATAAAATTACCAGTAGTTTACATCAGTCACCAGAAATAACATCCAAAAAAAAAAAGAAAAACCAAACAAATGAGAAAAAAAAATACCCCAAAAAAAAACCTGCAGAAAAATAATTCTCTGTACAGGCTGAGGGCTGGGCAGCCACTGGGAAGGGGGGGAAGCCACGGCTCCCACCCGGAGCGACACACCCGGAATGCGGACGGGCACACACAGCGTTGTGCAAAGGCAGCACGTCGAGGCCTCTGGGCACACATCATAGAGCAGGGGCTGGCAGAGGGGGGGACACGGCGGTGCCACCGAGGCCAGGGAGGGGCGGGAACAGGGCATTGCTGGCGTGGGGCATCCGGGGGGGGCTCGGCCCCCCTGGGCACCCCGGGGGCGAGGAGGGGGCAGAGCCCTCGCTGCGGGGCTGCACTGGATCCCCTCTGGCCCCACAAGCTGGAGCTGGGAGCCATCCCGTCTCCAAAGCATCCTTCCGCAGGGCTGGGCAAAGCCTTAGCCTGGCATAGCCCCGATTTGCAGCCACAGGGATTTGAGGTTGGCTTGTCTCCAGCCGGCCCATGGATAAGGATCGGGATGTGCTGGCGCTGGGACCAGCCGGGATGTCCCCGGGATAACTGGGGCAACGCTCGGGGGGTGCTCAGGGCCAGGTGCAGAAGGCACAGACTGGTTTCTGTGTGTCACTTTTCCAGGCTGGAATGGTGTGAGGGACGCTGGATTTTGCTGTTTGAGCACAGCTTTGAGCCCTTGGCCGAATTCGCGGCTTTGGGATTGTGCAAGACCCACCCCCTGAAACCCTGGGCTGGGGGAGAGGGTAAACAGACACACTGCAGGAAAAATGTCATTGCACTGGCACAGAGGGGGTCTGCTTGGAAGCTGGATCTGGGCTGGAGCCCTCCACCCTGGGAAGCCGGATCCTGGCTGGTTCCCTCCACCCTGGGAAGCTGGATCCTGGCTGGTTCCCTCCACCCTGGGAAGCTGGATCCTGGTTCATTCCCTCCACCCTGGGAAGCTGGATCCTGGCTGGTTCCCTCCACCCTGGGAAGCTGGATCCTGGTTCATTCCCTCCACCCTGGGAAGCTGGATCCTGGCTGGTTCCCTCCACCCTGGGAAGCTGGATCCTGGTTCATTCCCTCCACCCTGGGAAGCTGGATCCTGGCTGGTTCCCTCCACCCTGGGAAGCTGGATCCTGGTTCATTCCCTCCA
>JAWWEU010000058.1:3031262-3085346 GCA_035583155.1 Acropternis orthonyx
CCCCCCTGGGTAGCGGGATCCTGGCTGGTTCCCTCCACCCTGGGAAGCTGGATCCTGGTTCATTCCCTCCACCCTGGGAAGCCAGATCCTGGCTGGTTCCCTCCACCCTGGGAAGCTGGATCCTGGTTCATTCCCTCCACACTGGGAAGCTGGATCCTGGCTGGTTCCCTCCCTCCTGGCCATGCACACCAGAGTGACATTCGGTGGAGCCTCATTATTCACTTGCTGGTGGCAGGAGGAAATTTTAAGAGCTGGGGTAGAAAACAAAGTGAAAGTGGGTTTTTTGTTTGGTTTTTTTGAACCAGCTTGTCTTGATTGGATCCCGTGGATTTAAGGACACCGGAGGAGATAAGGCAGCTGGGGGTCCCGGGAGGGACGGTCACAGCGAGTGTGAGGGGCTGTGGGGTGAACACAACCCCGATTCCTTGGTCAGACTGTGGCTGGGAGATTCCTGGTCATTCTGAAGTCCAGTTGCTGTCTGGCAGCTGGGAAAAGGGACGCTGAGTCCTCATCCATCTGGGCAGGGAATGTGGGGCTGGCCCGGGGAGGAGGAGGAGGGACGTGCAGAGGGGGCTGTGCCCTCAGTGAAAGGTGGTTTCGGTGGGGTGTTGGCTGTAACCAGGTGGGGGGACACAGGTGGGGTCCTTCCTGAGGCACTGCAGCAGCTGAAGGGTGGGAGGAGTGGATGTGCCAGAGGCAGGAGGTGACTCTGCGGTCCCACAGCACCCTGGGATCGGCACTGGAGGAGAAGGGTGAGGAAGTGGGAGAGCAGCGTGGTGCTTCCTCCAGGGAGCTGGGCGTGTGCTGTGGCTGGTTCCTTTCAAAGGCGGTGGGAGGGACTGTGGTGTCCCCAGCCCTGGAGCTGTGGTGTCCCCATCTCTGGAGCTGTGGTGTCCCCAGTCCTGGAGCTGTGGTGTCCCCATCTCTGGAGCTGTGGTGACCCCAGTCCTGGAGCTGTGGTGTCCCCATCTCTGGAGCTGTGGTGTCCCCAGTCCTGGAGCTGTGGTGTCCTCATCCCCAGAGCTGTGGTGTCCCCATCTCTGGAGCTGTGGTGTCCCCATCTCTGGAGCTGTGGTGTCCCCATCTCTGGAGCTGTGGTGTCCCCATCCCCAGAGCTGTCCTGCCACGGGATCCCTCCAAGCCTGGAGCAGAGCATCCCCTGGGTGTTGTGCATCGATGGGAGACGATTTGCCAAATTCCTGTTCCCTGACCACCCCATCACCGGCTCCTCGGTCCTACCAGGGGCAGAAGGGGCACTGCCGGGGCGGGGGGGAGCTGCTGGCACGTCACCATTGGCACGAGTTGCTTGCTCACCTCTGTAACACGACAGGCGAGGGGGAGCACCAGGACGGGGAGGGAGCGGGGCTGGGAGCCCCTCGGAGAAATACATGGCTCAGCTGGACTGTACAAGGCACGGGCAGCGTGTCCCCCGTGGGAGAGACACCCCCCCGAGCTGCGGGGAGGGCAGGGCTCAGATCTCGGTGGCGATGATGTCCTCGTAGGGCACGTCAGCACCGGGGATCTCCAGCTCGATGGGCTCCTTGCCGTCCTCCCCCGCAGCGAGCTGCTGCAGCATCTTCTCCAGGTTCTGGTTCCTCTTGTACATGTGCAGGTAGCTCTGCTGCAGCTGCTTCTGGTAGTGGATCACCTTCTCCTTCTCCTCCTTCCAAGTCTGCCGCTCGTGCTGGAAGCTGGAGGTCATCTGCTGGTTGTTGTCCCGCTCAGCCTTCAGCTCTGCCCGCAGCCTCTCCACCTCTCCCTGCAGGGCTTGGGCCTCATCCAGCCCGGCACAGGGCCTGGGTCCCTCCCTGGCCTCGCTCAGCTGCTCCTTGAGGATGGCGAGCTCCGTGCGCAGGTCCACGATCTCCTGCTCCAGCAGGTTCACCTTCTCCCTCAGCAGCTCCGACTCGTTCTTCTTGCGCTGCAGCTCGTTCTCACACACCTCCAGCTCCATGGACTTGGTGCGCAGGGACACCTCCAGGTCCTGGGTCTTCATCTCCAGCCCTTCCATCTTCATCCTCACCTCCTTCAGCTGAGCCTTCAGGCTGAGGATCTCGGTGGTCTTGGTGTTGAGCTCCGTCTGGGACTCCTTCAGCTGCTGCTTCAGGAGGGAGATCTCCCCGGATTTCTGGCACACCTGTGGGGAGGGATGGAGCACCTGAGCTGGGGTTGCACCTCAGGGAAAGCCCGTGGCACCCCATGTGAGCCATGCTGGGCACAGCTGGGGTTCGGCATGTAGAGACCCTGAATTTAGTTTATTAATGTGCATTTATAATTAATTTAGTTATAATTATTACCTATAATATTAAAAATAATAGTTATTATTAAACTTTGGGATTTTCAGCACTTTAACAGGCTTTGTTCAGCAACACCCAAGGAGTGAGTAAATTTAACTTAAGCAGAGAGTGGAAGGTTTTACTCCTCCCTAATAAATGACCGTGGCAAGTCCGAGTAGTTCCCATTTCCACGTGGGAAGGCAGCTTTACTGCTCCTTTGGGGCAGGCAGCTGGAAAACCCTGTGCTGGAGGCTGGAAATGCCAAGTTATTTTAATGACTGAGTGGTTTTATACACAGGCCGTTTCCTTGGATGACGGGAAGGGCTGAGGGGTTAAGAGGGGGCAGCGAGAACCTCCGTTACAGCTCCATGTGACAGACATGGACCTCCTTGGGTTTAATATCCATGTCCTCCAGCCCTGGCTCCCTGTGGTGCTGCTGGGGGCAGGAATAGAGATGGAGAAGGGCTGTGTGTTGTGTTGCTGCTGCTGGAGGCGCCCCTTTCCACACACACACACACACACACACACACTTTGCTCTGGGCATCCTCAGCCCGAGGTTTGGTGCCCACTCACCTCCCACTGCGTCTCCTCCAGCGCCGGGGCGAAGCTGGTCTTCTCCTTCTCGTAGGACCTCAGCTTGGTCTCCAGCAGGTTTTGCTCCTTCATGAGTTTCTCCAGCTCCTCCCGGAGCTGCTGCTTCTCCTGCTGCAGCTGGAACACCTGGAGGTGAAGGACCTGCTGTGTGCGCTGCGTTTTCTGCGAGGTTTGCTTGAGTTTGCTGTTGCATTTCTGCTTGAGGCCCTCCAGCTCCTCCTTGCAGCGCCGCTGCTTCTCTTCATAAACTTGGCAGGAGCTGATTTCCTTCTCCTCAAAGCTCGACTGAAGCTCCTGCAGCTCCCCCTCCCTCTCCAGCAGCTTCTGCTCCAGCTCCTGGATGGTGGACTCGTCCGTGGAGATGGGCGAGCGGATGCAGGTGGTTTTCTCGGCGGCTCCGTGGTGGCGGTGAGCGGCTTTGCCGGGGTTGAGGATCTTGTTGCCCCCGTCGGAGAAGGACATGGCCTTGAGGCTCATCATGTTGCTGTCCTGGATGATGGCACACTGCAGGATGTTGTGGGCAGAGCCCCCGAAGCGGCTCATGGGGCCCATGGGCGTGACGAGGGGGTCGAGCTGGTAACTGCTGCTGGTGCTGTGGGTGGGCAGGCTGGACATGGAGTTCCTGCCGGAGTCGGACAAGCCCCCCGAGCACAGCACGGGCTTCAGCTCCTGCTCCTTGGCCTTCTCCGGGGGGTGCAGCGGCGGGGGGAGGTGCCCCCCGCTCTCGGGGGGGGAGGAGGGGTGCAGGATGGCCCCGGAGCGCGGCAGCACCGGCTTGAAGGCGGTGGGGCGGGCAGGAGGCTTATCGACGCCCTGGGGGGGGAGCAGAGCCCGTCAGCACAGACCCAAACCCAGCCACTGCCCTCCTCCCCCACCCCTTCTGCCCCCCCAGGGATGAGACCCCCGCGGTGGGACAGCTCCACTCTGCCTCAAGGGCCAAAAGCTTGGGAAGATGCTGATGGGCAAAGCTGCCTCTGCTGGGAGGCAAAGAGGGGGAGTGGAAATTAAAGGATCTGTATGATTTGGATCATATTGCGGATCCAAACTCCCAAGAGCAGAGGGTGGCACGGTGCCCCCACCCCTCCCTGCTGCCCCCTCTGCTCCCTCCCTCTTCCCACCACAAACTCTGATCCTCCTCCCAGACCACAACCAGGACAACCTTGTGGTGGGACCTGCACGCACTTTGAGGACAGACAGGGTCCAGTGGGACATCCCCCACTCCCAAGGCCACCGTCCCCCCCACTAACCACTTCCAGCTGGCTGGGGAATGGCATCAGCTTCTGCGGCGTGGGCGTCCCGAAGTCGATGCCACTCGTGCCAGCCTGGCCCAGCTCCGCTCCGGCCAGCGAGGTGTAATCCCGGTGGGCACCGTGGGACTTCTGGCTGACCTTGATGTAAAAGAAGTCCTCATTCTTGCTGCTCTTGGAGCTGGACTTGTGGCCGGAGTCCTGGGAGAAGCCGAAGCGGAGCAGCCCGTCCGAGTAGCGGTTGAGCTTCTTGAGGTGGGAGGACTTGCGGAGCTTGTACTGGGAGGCGCGGCAGTGCTTGCTGTGGAAGCTGTGCCCGGAGATGAGGCTGCTGACGCTGCCCATGCTGGTGCTGGCACCGGGGCGATGGGTCCGGGCAGCGGGGCCAGGCTGAGATCATAGCAAAGCCCTGCGTGCAGCCGGGAGCGGGTCTGGGGACACAGGGAGAGCGGGGTCAGGAGCAGCCACGTGGGAGGCTGCAGCGATGGTTTTGTGCAAGAGGGGACACAGGTCAGAGCTCTGTGAGCAGGGACAGCACCCAGGGATGGCTGGAGTTGTGCCAGGGAAGGGTTGGGATGGGTATCAGGGAAAGGTTCTTCCCCCAGAGGGTGGGGGGCACTGAACAGGCTCGCCAGGGTTTGGGCACAGCCAGAGCTCCAGGAGGGCTTGGACAGAGGGACAGGGACAGGGTGGGATTGTTGGGGTGTCTGTGCAGGGCCAGGGGTTGGACCCTGATCCTTGTGGGTCCCTTCCAGCTCAGGATATTCCGTGATTCTGCTCTAAACACACCCCCCAGGCACGTTTGCAGGGTTTGTGCAAAGGGCACCTCTGAGCACATCTCTGTGTGCCCAGGGATGGGGTGGGGTGTTTTGGGCTGGTCCTCAGGTATGGCAAGGGAGAGGGATGTCTCCTGAGGCTGATCCACCCCACTCCCAGCCCCATGGGAAGGAGGGTGGCAGACAGGGAAGAGCAGATGGCTCCAGGAGTCTCCCACAAGTTGCCTGAGTCCCCCAGGCCAGGTGGCACCCAGGGTGCCACAGCTCCTGGATGTTTGGGCACATCCTGCCCCATGCCAGGCGCTCATCATGAGCTGTGGGGTTCAGCACACCTCGATGAAGGCAGGAGGGTTCTCTACAGGAGTCTCTAAAAATGACAAGAGGAGGAAAAGGGATTTGTAGTGATTTTTAGGTGCCTAAATAGGCATAATTTCAACAAGCCCCAGTGGCTTCTGCTTGTTCTGTGCCGGATGGATCCCACCTCCTGCCAACGAATCACAGTCACAACCTCTCCTGCATGAGCCTGTGCTCCCTGATTCCTCTCCAATTTTCAGTGCTCCTCTTAATCAGCCTGAAAAGGGAAGCTGTGAGGTTTAATTACACTTAATGTGTGTGCAGCACTTCAGAGGACAAGAGGCCTTGTGTGTGTGTGTGCTGAGTGTTGTCATTAGGGATCAGAGGTATGTGGGACTCTGCTCCTTCTCTCTGCTGTGGGGGAAAAAAAATAGAGAAAATAAAGCCCCAGCTCCTGGTGGCCTTTGTGGTGCTTTGCTCCCAGTGCCAGGGCTCTAATGGAGATGCACTTTCCATCTATGTAATTAGGGGGAGAAGGGGGAAAGCACATAATCCAAATGAGCTAAATCCTGTTTGCACAGGATGAGCAGAGAGGAAACATTTCTGCTCCTTGCTGTGTTTGGAATAGCTCAGAGCTCCCAGTGTTGGCACTGTGTGATCCCAGCTCTCCTCCAGAGCTACTCCAGGCTGAGCTGCCATCGCCCAAACAGGAATCCAGGGGGTTGAAAGTGTCTCCTGGCAGCGGGACAGGGTTGGCTGGGTGGTGGAGAGGGTGTGCCAGGGCATCCTTGCTGCCTCATCCTCAAGCTCCAGGCAGTCACTCCTACGTTTTTCCCATTCTTGGATATATCCTGCTTTACACCTGCTCCAGTGCCAGATCCTGCATCCCAAACAGGGTAACACCAACCTGTGCTCATCCCTCAGCTTTATTTGTTTCCTTTTCTCCATGCCCCGAGGACCCAGATTGATTAAGTGTCAAAGGAAAGTCCTAGAGAGACAGACTATCCGCTTTAATCCCTAAATCCATTTTTAGGAGATTAAGAGGAGTAAGTAAGAACGGAGGTCTGAGCTGCTGCCGGGATGCTGATATGTTAAAAGTGATAAATGACTTTGCCTTCATTCATTCTTGCAGGGGAAGAGGCACAACTTGCACAAGGAGGGGGAGGAATGGCTGCAGGGAAGGGGATAATTGGCACGGGAGGCTCCGTGTGTGTGTCTGCCGCGGGGGAGAGGCAGTGTCAGAGCAGCAGAGCAGTGACAGCATCCCCAGACAGGGCCCAACACGTGCCAGTGCACTGGCACAGACCTGTGCCCATATTTTACACCTGTGTGTATTTACAGGCACCTCTGGCACAGGGAGGGGGGAGGGTTGATCCCTTAAAACAGAGGTTACAGGGTGCAGGGAGCTGGTGCTCCAGGGATTCTGAGCTCGCCGCCCCCCTTGGATGGATGTGCCTGTAGAAGGTGGGAGAAATGAGGGGAGGGAGAGCTGGGACTTTCCATCCTCTTGGCAGGAGGTGTTTCAATCAATCCCAGCCCTCCCACACATGCCTGAGAGGGTTGGGCACCTCTTTTTCTTCTCCTTCCCTCTTCCATTTAGAAATGAACACTTTGAAAGCCGTGGAGGAGTTGGAATTCACGGGCAATGACAGCAGAAAGGGGCAGGCTCTGGAGACGGCAGAGCTGGGAGGGCACAGCTCCTGCTCCAGCTTTGGGGCACCTCCAAACAGGGGGCCAGGCTTGTCCCCCTTCCTTGTTCAGCCTCACGTTTGCATCTTCCCCTGCATCAGATGCAGTGCCCGTGTGGCTCTACAGGGAGCCAGAGGGGTTTGCTGAGCCAACCAAAACCCAGTCAGTATGTACATACACATATATGTAGCTGTATGGATACATATATGTATTTTTAAAGGGGGTTGCAAGCTTGGCAACACGCACAGTTGGGTCAGGTCAGGCTTGTTGCAAGCGTAAAAAGGGGGCCCGGGAGGAAAAAAATTCAATCTAAGTGGTACCGAGAGCGCAGGGAATGGCAATGGGGATGTCCCAGCACGGGCAGCTGCGATGGCAATGTCACCACGCCAGCCTGGCTCTGTCCCCAAAGCCAAACGCTGCACACACACCCCCCGCTCAGCCGCTAAATGTGATTACTCCGAGCCGTGAGTTGCCCTGTCACTCACCAATTAACGGGGACAGAAAGCCAGAAAAGACACGAGCCTTGCCCTCTCGCTCCCCAGCCTGCAGCAAACGAGCCCTCCAAGGCCCTTTTGTGGGCACCGCGGGGAGGAGGGGGCTGGGGGGGGGGGGGCTGCAGCACGAGCCCGGACCCCCGGAGCAGTGTCTGTGCCCCACGACCCTTCCAGGGCTGCGAACAAAACCTTTTGAATTCCAGAATCACAGAACAGTCAGGGCTGGAAGGGACCTCTGGAGATCCAGTCCCGCCCCGCAGGTGAAGTGGGGATGTGCCGGGTTGGGGGAGGGTCCGGCAGTGCCCCTGGGGGACAGACCCCCAGTAAAGGCTCGGGCAGCGTGGGCTAAACCCACGGGAACGGGGCTGAGCACGTGGATGTTCCCACTCCTGCTTGTGCAGCAAGAAGGGGGAAAAATGAATGGCATCTCATCATCCCAGTCATGCCTTCCCTGCACGTGGGAGAGAGCAGCTCTCCCATCGCCTCCTTCCTGAATGGGCTGCAGGAATTTAATCTTATCTCCTTCCAGCACAGCTTCTTCGAGGCTTTTCCCTCTTCCCCGCAGCTTTCCCTGCACCGTCCCCAACAGGTCACCCTCGCAAGAGCCTTGGGCTCCTCCCAGGCTTCGCAGTGTCTCTCGCTCCCTGCTGATCCTGTTCTTCCCCCCTCGGAATGCCAAAGCTTCCTTCTTCCCTGCAATCTCTCGCCTACTCTTTTTCCCTCTTGAATTATTATTCATCCTTTCCGTGCAGATGCTCCCACACATTTGGGTGTTTGTTGGGAGATGCACAGATAATACGGGAGCAGCTGCCAGGGGATCAGCCCCCTTCCTCTTTTCCTCCATCGCTGCCAGGTGAGGTGCCCCCGTTTTACGCGGTGATTTGGGTCTTTGAGACACCAGGAACGTGGCCCTGGGGGAAATGCGGGCATTTCCATGGCAAAAAGCCACGCAAGTGCTACCTGGAGCATCCGACTTCTGCTTTCAGTCCATCAGGGCTGTGTGAGCATCTGCCTGTCTCCGCTCCAGCTGCCGCCGGGCTCTCCAAACCCTGCTCATTTGGCCCTCCAAAGAAAAGGCAGCTCCCAGGGCTTGGAGAGCCCCACCAGCGGAGCCGACCTTGCCCCCACCCTGTAATCATCCCCCTCATCGCGCTAATGGGGGGGGAAATTCAGAGCCTGCCCAGGCAGGCGCCGGCCCGTGGTGCTCAATTGTGGCTCGGGGCCCCACGACAAGGCTTTCATTCACTGCCATTCATTGTCCCCTCTCATTCAGTGCCATTCACAGGGCTCGTTTTGGTCGCGGGCCGGGAGTGAATTGAGCGCGGGCAGCACAAAGCACACACCATGTGTTCCGCCCTGATCTGCCATTAGTGAAGGGCGACACTCCAGATGAAGAATAACCAGCCTCAATTACATGTTACATCCACTCTAATAGCCCAGGAGTCCATCACACTTAATGTTGTTTCAATGAACACTGAGAGAATTCACACCCCCTGCCTGGTGCCTGTTAGAGGGGCCAGCAGTGCCTTTGGCAGGGGGTTGGGTGGGCTTGGTGCCAGCGCGGCAGTCCCAAGCCATGCCCAGGCTCTGCCAGTGTCCCCTGGCAGCTGGTCATCCTGCTGCAGGCCCTGGGGGGGAAGCTGCAACTGCTCAACAGGGGGAAAAGGCAA
The DNA here is from genome assembly GCA_035583155.1 of Acropternis orthonyx. NCBI lineage: Eukaryota > Metazoa > Chordata > Aves > Passeriformes > Rhinocryptidae > Acropternis > Acropternis orthonyx. The sequence continues at coordinate 3,040,303 of JAWWEU010000058.1, forward strand.
AAAAAAAACTCAATTTGCCTTCATGTGGAAGGCCATCAGCAGCACCAAGCGCTGCCTCTTTGCACTCAGGTCCTGGGAGGGTGGCTCAGGTCAGGGCCATTTGTGTCACCCTTCCTCCTGCTGGAAAAGCCAACAATCAATGCTGAATTCAGGGGAGGGCTTGGAGGAGCTGTGGGCACTCCTCTTCCATCCATGGAGAGATGGAGGCACCGACCTTGACCAGGGATGTGCCAACAAGTGGCTTTACTGGGAGAGCAGGGTGAAATCATCCCTGTGAGGATGTAGGCGGGACTGAGGCGACTGGCTCGAGCTGTGTTTGGGGAAGCCAGCCCTAGAATAAAAGGAATTTCTCAAATTAACAGTGAATCACATCGGCAGGGCGAGCTTTAGAGGGTCTGGGCTCCACACCCCCTGTGCTGTTCCTGTTCCCTGTGGGGCTCTGGGGGGCACAGGCTCCTGCCTGGGGACAATTGCTCAACCCATGGTGTCAGCAGAGTCCTGTGACTCCCAACACCTGCATTTCTGCAGAGCCTCGTGTTTTCTCTGCACCAAACCCTGCCTGGGCAGTCGTTCTGAGCCCAGGGCTCAGCAAATACACAGGCTGGATTATTATTCTTTCTGCCTCATGGCCCGAGAAGGACGCAGAAGTGAGACAAACCTTGTCACTGGTGGCTGAAAGGTCACAGCCAGCAGCTGTTTATTTCCAGGAAAGCCAATGTTTGTCCCAGCAGCCTGCAAGGAGTTACATCCCATGGGAAAGTCATGGCTGGGTTGGGGAAGTGTAACTGCCATAAGGGTTGTGTCAGGAAAAGGTTCTTCCCCCAGAGGGTGGTGGGCACTGAGCAGGCTCCCCAGGGCAGTGGGCATGGCCCCAAGGCTGCCAGAGCTCCAGGGGGGTTTGGACAACACTCTGAGGGACAGGGTGGGATTGCTGAGGTGTCTGTGCGGGGCCAGGAGTGGGATCAGTGACCCCTGTGGGTCCCTTCCAGCTCAGGATATCCTGAACCAATCCTCAGGCTCAGAATGTCACCAAACAATGCTGTGATGGGGGACAAAACATCCCCTGCTGTCCCTGCTCCATGGGTGATGGAACGGGGTCGCTAACAGGCTGTTTGGGAAGCTGCTGCTCCCTGTCCAGCCCGTGAGCATCACTCCAGAGCCAGCCCCTGTGTCTGTGCATGGAGCAACCAGGGATTTCTGGAGCTGAAACACCTCAGCTCTCCCCCAAACAGCTGCAGTTTGTATTAAATAGCTCCAGAGGCAAATAAATCCAAGCACTCTCAGGAGCTGGGCTTGAGGCAGCCCCAGCCCCTCTCCCTGTGCCCCTCCAGCCTTGGACAGGGGTCATTCCCAAGAGGAGCCGGCTCCATCCAATGCCCTTGCTGGATGCATCAATAGGCAGAGTGGGACTATCCCAGGAGCCTGGTTCTCCATGTTATATCCAAATTAGCTTGGTCCACAGCTCTTTATCCTCCTGACAGCACATATTTCTGTATATCACCCTCAATCCTACCTGTGGCATTCCCAGCTCCCTGCTCAGAGCGGAGCCTAAATGCTTTCTCCCTCTGTTTTTTTAATTCCAGGACCCTCCAGCTCCCACTCTTCCCTCCACCACGTGTCAAACCCTACCTGTGGCACCCAGATCTCCCCAGATTTATTCCCACTCCTGCCAGCAGGCTCCTGTCACACGGATTTTGGAGCTCATCAGTGATTCAACAGCTGAGCACAGCACCCACACAAGTCATATCAGTCATGCTCTGGGTACAAAGGAAACACTTGTATGAGACATACTTAAATATTCCTGGGGTGGGGAGAAAGATCTTTTCAGCTTAGTTAATTCCTCCCAGCATCTGGCTTTTCCCGTTAATGAGCGACTAATACTGCAATTAAAGCCCTGCTAATTGGGAACTCACAAATGCTGGTCCCTGCTTTTGTCTTTTGCAGGTTTGGGGACTGGCCTGGCACACCTGGACGGTGACAGTGACACTGGGGAAGGGCCACCCCCTCCACACTGGTGAATTCACTGCCCTCCCATGCCAGAGAAACAGCCAAGCCCCCTCCGTGTCACCAGCACAACCTGGGGCAGGACCCCTGTGTTTAGGGCAAGTTTTGGGGAGCTTTTTGGGGGATAGGGAACACCTCCCAGCAGGTCCCACCCAGGGTGGCCCATCCCTGCGAGGCAGCAGGTGCAGGAGGATGGATTTGGTTATTTTGGGAGCCGCCTGGGGCTGGCAGGTGGTGCCGGGGTGGGCGCCAGCTGAGCGGGGGTTTCACTCGGAGCCGCCAGGCCCCTTCTCGCGCCGCTATTTCCGACCCTGCACAACACAATCTGCCAGGAGCGGGGTGGGGGGCACCCAAAAATCCTGCCTGCAAGGGACTGGCTTGCTCTGGGCAGCTCAGGGGGCTCCTGTGCATGCTGCAGGAGGATGCTGCCCTGTAATCCCTGCTTTTCGGCAGAGCCCCCCGCGGCCGGTGGGGTCTGGTGTCCTCCACGTCCTCCCACACACCTTCCCCGGGGGTCTCACGGATGGAAAGGCTTTGTTCTGCCCAGCTAAAAATAGCAAGGACTTCGTGTAACTCGAGATGAGCCCTAAATACTTTTCCTCCCAGCTTTCTCGCTTTCACGGGCTTTGCACGTGCCTTCCTCCAGCCCCCTAATTATGGATAAAACTGTTGATGAGGGACAGTGAGCCCCTTTCCCCCAGGTTGTGACAAGCACCAAGGGTTTCTTCCACCAGCCACCAACCTCCCCAACCACCAGGAAACACTGGACTAAGGCCCTTTCTGCTGCAAAACTCCCCCAAGGAACATGCAGGGGAGAAGCAGCATCTCCACGTAGAGGGAAAATTTAGAAGCTGTGCCGCAGGCTGCCATGGAGACAGGGCTCTGTTTGCAATCTTCCTGCTTTTTTATTGCCTCTCCCCCTCTCCCAAGCGGTTGAAAAGCAGCCAGGAGCAGGGCTGGCATTGCCTCCTCATGGCCACACTGCCCAGTGCTGTCGTGTAGGTGCTCAGGAGGCCCGGCTGGGTCTCCTCTCTGGTCCCTCACCTCCTTTAGGTGCCGCTTTTGGCTCCTCCCTGCTGTATCTGGGGGCCATAAAGCAAGTTTGTGCTGCTCTCTCTCAGCCCTGTTGGGTTCCTGATGCACCAGAAGCCCTGTCAGGGTGCACAGACACTGCTCTGGTGATGGCCAGGTAGGTGAGGAGTGAGCAGTTTGGGGCATATTCCTAAAATCACAGGTTGGAGATTGTCTAAGAAACAGGATGGGAAATTAACTGGCCGTGGCAGCAGCTGAGACCCCTCAATCTCTGTCCTTACCCTTAGCAAACTGTGAATATCAGAGGAAGAACTTCTCCGAGGTAGGACCTAAAGATCTTCCAGCCAACTCAACTCCATGTCACACCTAGGCTTGACTTCACAAAGCTGAGCTGTGATTATTTCGGTGCTGCCCTTCCCTGTTTATAACAACCAGTTACACCGTGGTTTTGTCTAAATGTGGGTATTTTTGTCCCCTGCTTGATGGTCAGTCAAGTGGGAGCTGAGAAAAGGCAACCTGTGCCAATCTCAGTCCTTGCTGCTGTCTCCTCATCCTTCAGCTCCCTCTCTTGTTTTCCAGAGTGCTGTACCCCTATCCCTGCTCTGCTCAAAGCTTCAATGCAGCAGCAGAAGGGGGGAAAAAAAAAAAAGAAAAGGCAAATTCAGTTCTCGCTTCCTATTTTCCTCCTCCTCTGTTTTTCAGACTTGGCCCGTGGTGAAAACCACCCCTTTAATGCCTGGCTGCCAAATAGAGCAATTCTCTCAACAGAGAAATGTACATCAAAGTTGCAAGGAATATTCAATTAACCTTTAAAGGAGATCATCCCTAACTGGCTTAGAGAGATGTCACTAAATTGTTTTAAAAACTAAACACAGGCACTTGGATTTCGGAGGAGCAGGTCTGTGGAGAGAGTTCTGGCTGCTGGCTTGCTAAAAAAAAAAGGGCAATTAAATAACTAAGTGTTCTTTCCAACTGGCATCCTGAGCTAGAACCTCTGACAGGGTTATCTTTGCTCAGGCAAGTGGCCAAATCCATAGCTCTGCATCTGGGAAACGTGGGATAACTGAGAAAAGAGTGATGGAAACAGCTCTTGTGAGCACTGGGGGGACAGTTGGGAGGCTTTTTCTTTTCGAGGGACAGGGAAGAAAAGCTCCTCTCCAGCTCTGAGACCTGAGCACTGCCAGGGCCCAGTGAGGAGAGATGCTCCATCCTCCAGAAGTCAGAGGCTCAGGAGATGAGGCTCTTTTGTAAATCATTCAAAATCCTCTTATCTAAGAGCGTGCCCAGGCATTGCTACCCTCTGCTGGAAGGAGCTGCCTTCCTCTGAGCCCTTGTGCTGCTACCAGGAGATAAACGGAGATGTTTTAGCTCAGGAGGAAAACTTCTGCCCGTGAGGAAGAGGAAGGTCAGGCTGGGAATGCTGCCGAGAGGAGCCATGGAGGGTCAGCATTTGCTCCTGCAGCTCTGCAGGAATCCCAGCACACCTTCCCCTGGATTTGGCTCCCCAAATCCAGGCTGAGCACGTTCAGTGCTTCCCACAAAACAGTTTGGGAATTGTTCACCCAGTGGGCTGAGCCTTCCTGCTCCCAGGGGGGCTCCTCTCGATGGAGTGAGCCAGCACAAAACCCCAACAGCAGCAAACAAGCTGTGTAGCAAAGTCTTTGTGACCCACGTGCCAAATCCCTGTGCATTCCCAGCTATTTTTAACTAATCCCTGATGGAAACAGTCCCGCTCCCAGCCTCACGCCTCCACTGCTGCTCTCCCTGACCCGGTGCCTCCTCCCTGCATCCTGCCCCTTCCACAGGTCTTCTGCCTCCACATCCCCTGGGAAAAGCCATGACAGCAAACCCAAAGGCAGCTGGCAAACATGGACCACCAAATAAATGAGGCAAGGGGGTGGATTTTAAGACCTCTCAAGAGAAAGAAGTATTTATAAACACGCAAGTCAGTGGCTGGGGGGAGACTCAGGGAAAAAAGCCTTCAGGTTTCTCATCAGGGTTAAGCTTTCCCTAAGTGCTGCAGGATTAAGGTCCCATGGTTTGGCTCTGTTATGGAGCCATGCTGGGCCATGGTCCTATCTCTGCCAGCCTGGGTGCTTTAGGAGCAGTTTTAGCACCAGTTTCAGTACCAGTTTCCCAGAATAGCCACGGTGCTACTACGTTTTCACACCTATCCGTGCAGCACCTTCCACCAGAGGCACTGAGCTCTGCCAGGCTGTCCGTGGGTGACTCCGTGTCCCAGGGAGGGACCCTGGAGCTCAGCTCTTGCTGTCAGGAGATTTTTTTTGAATGGTCTCAAGGTGAGCCCGGGTTTTGCTGCCTGTTGCACCGAGCACGGCCGCTCTGCCCACCCCTGCGTGCTGCACATGCCTCACCTGAGCGTGTGCTGAGCAAGACTGGACCTGCCCACCGCAAAGCAGAGGCTTTCCAAGAGGGGGAAAACAGTGATTTAGGGCTGAGGATGCACCAGCAGAGCAAGGGAGGTGCAGGACAGGGGAGCAGCAGCTTGCTGGGACAGCACAGGATGCTCTGAGCTCCTGCAGCCAGCGCTGGGTTTCTTGCCCCCCGCTTCTGCCCAAAACTGGGGTGGGGGTCTGCCCAGGAATCCCGCCCTGGAAGTCCCTGTGCCCGCTTTGGTGGCTCGCAGAGGAGCTTGGCTTTTCTGGAGCTCTCTTTTCCCTGCCTGCGTCTCATATGCACTTTCCTCCCACCGCTCCCAGCGCCGCCTGCCAGGGAAGAGTGACTAACGGGTGGGTGGGAGAGAACGACTCGAGCCCAATTTAGCAGCCCGCGGTGCCAAGGGGAGGGGGTCACCCGGGCAGCAGGAGGGCTCCGAGGGCCAGGCAGCTCGGAGCATCCCCGGAGCCGGCGGTTGTGTCCCTGAGTGAGCCTTTTTGCAGCTGCCATTCATTGTGTGTGTGTGTCTGTGTGTTTGTGTGTGTCTGTGTGTGTGTCCCCTCCCCCTCCTCCAACGGTGAGGGTTTTGCACTTAAGAGTCCTTTGTCCCACTGATTAATGGCCCTGGTGACTAATTGCACGGGCAGAGTGGCTAACAGAGGGTTCTGCAGCCCCCTGGAAAAGCCTGGCTGTGGGTTTAGGGGTGAGCGGGGCACATGGAGGGGCTCAGTGTGACAGGGGCATGGCCAGGGCTCGGGCTGGCGTGGGAGGCTGGACCAGGCGAGGAGCAGCCGGACAGGCTCTGTCTGCCCTGGCAGGGATTTCAAAGGGAGGTTAATCAGTGTCTGGAGCGATGGGAGATAGTGGAGGCTCACGAGGAGTTTTTTTTTTTTTTCCCTGCTCGTATTCCACTTGCCGCAGCCTTCAGTGCGGAAAACAAGCTCTCGGGAGGAATTTGGACAGCCATGGAAACGCAGGCCTGCTCTGGAAAATGGGTCAGGTGCTGGTCCCCCCGAGCACAGCGAGGCACACGTGGAAGGAGGTCACAGACCTCACTTGTGAACACGGGAGAGAGAAAGGGGAAACCCCCGCAGTGCTGCTCTGCTGGGGCAGCCCAGGGAGGGCTCGGCACTGCTGGGAGGAGCTGACACTGGAACCAGGAGGGGGTGGCGGAGGAAGGGGACAGCGGGGCGTCAAACGCAAACTCCCCTGGGGAGTAAGGGATGTGCAGCAGGGATGCAGTGGTACCAGGTAGGAGGCATGTGGGCACATCCCTGTGGGGGAATCAGGGTCTGGATGGGAGCCGTCAGGGTCCCTCTGGTCCCACTTGTGTGTGACCCTCCTGCCACACCACCAGGGACCTGTCATGTGGCCAGAGACCTCTGAAGCATGAGAGAAAAGCAAGGTGGTCTCTGCTGAGCCCAAGCAAGTGTCTGACCTGTTTGGAGACAGCAAGGTGGACGCTCCTCAGCTGACTGAGCAAGGACAGGAGCGTCATGAGCCCAGCCACGGACCCGTCTCTGTACTGGAATTGCAGCTTGCTGAGCTGTGCAGGTCTGGCACCGACCCCGGAGTGTCAGCGGGGTGAGCAGTGACAGCCCAGAGCTGACTCCTGCCACAGCCGTGGCAGCTCTCCAGCACAGCTTTTAAAGGAGAGATTAATGCCCGGCTTTCCCGGAGCTGTGCGGGCACCCCGCGGGCTGTGCAGCCTCCGCTCCTCGTCCCACGCTCCTACCTGGCTGCCCATCCAGGCACGGCCCCTGCACGGCGAGCACACCCCGAGGGGACACGGCCACAGAGCCGCCTGGTACCCAAGGGAAGGCTGAACCCCTTCCAGCGATCCCTGGTTGTACCTGGATGATGCCGCATCCAGAGGTGCCCGATGCCCACGCCAGGCACTGCCTAATCCCCGCACGCCCACGGGCTCCAGCGGCGAAGAATTCCTACACGGGCACGCAGCCCCTTCTCCCGGGACGGCTCCGTGCTGATGACAACAAACCAAAGGCATCTGGCTCCTTCCTTTCCCTTCCCGGGGAGTTTGGGGACTCTGTAACCTGAGGCTGCCCGCACCGAGGTGCTGAACACGCAGAATTTTCTCGCCGCCGTGCGAAAAAGAAGTTTTCCAGACTTCAGAGGGAAAGCGAAAAGCCAGAGCTGAGCCCCCGGGGGAGCCGCGGGCGGCTCGGGCCGGGCAGACGGATGCGAGCCGGGCACGGGGGGAGAGTCCAGCCGCTCCCTGGGGCGACCCCGACCCTTTGTGCCCGAGTCCCCGGGAGGGGGGCTGTGCGGGGCACCCGCTGTGGCCGGCGGGAGTGGGGGGGTTTCACCCCAAAAGCGACGCGCCCCCAATCGCAGCGCGGGGAGTCCCGACCCTTCCCGGTCCCCGCGGTCCCCCCGCGCATCCCTCTGCGCGGAGCTCCCCGCGCATCGCCCCCCGCTGCCCCGCAGCGCTTCCCCGCCGCATCCCCCCGCTTGTCCCCCTGCTCGGAGCTCCCCGACACGGCCCCCGCGGTGCCCGCCCGGTGCCCCCCGTGCCCACCTCGGGTGGCCGCTGGCTCCTGGGCGCGGCGCGGGGCTGCGCGGGGCTCCCGGTGCCGGCCCGGCCGCAGCATCCCCGGCTTTACGGCGGCGGAGGAGGAGCCTGGAGCCCCGTGCCCGCGCACCGGGCCCGCCCCGGCGCAGCCCCCGGCTTTGTGTGCCGGCCCCCGGACCCCCCAGCCCCTCCTCTGCCCAGCCCGGGCCCGCAGGGAAGCGGCCGCAGCCCGTGGGGTGGGCAAAGGGGGAGTTTCGCTGCTCGATCTGGAGGGGCAGATGCTGAAGGAGAGAGGGGGGAGGTGATGGGGGGCGGGTGGAACGCGGGGGGATTTGGACTGTCCCGGCACTGGCGCTTTGGGAAGCTCTTCGGGAATAGAGCCGAGAGCCCGGGGGAAGCAGCCGGCACCGGGAACGCGCCCGGCCGGGAAAGGTCCGGGCTGAAGTTCCTGTTTTGCTTGATTCGGAGCGCGGAATTGAAGCCGAGACTCCAAATACCTCCAGTTTGGGATGAGCACCAGGGTGTGACCGGCTCATGCCACAACTAGTCCTCCACGGCAGAAATAAGGACACGTTCCCAAGGCCTCTGACCACGGGGAACCGAATCGGTTGGGGCTGGGAATTGCTGTGCCAAGGTGCAGAGCCCGGGGGGGGGACCGGCCTCCTGACCCCTCCTGGCCTCACCTGAGTGCTGGAATAACCCTGAACATCCCTGCTAAATCACCTTCCTGCAGAGATACAGGCTGGCCCCAGGTTCTGTAGCCCAAGCAAGTTGTGCTTGTCCACAGGTAAGGCCCTTCCTGCTTGTGCAGATGTGATTTTTCCAGAATCAGGAGCAATCAGAGCAGATTTCCCCACAAACTTTCAGACTTCCCACTCAGCGCATCCCGCTGCTCCCTGCTAGCCTGGAACCAGGTTAGAGGCGCAGTTACGCTCCCACATCCCTTCCCTCCCTGCACATCTGCCCCTGGGGAGGCCAGTTTGCCTCCTCCTTCCTCACCTGGTCTTTAATCTCTTCCTCCAGGAGGCAGGTTGTGCCGAGCCGGCCTGTTTGCCCTGGGCGCTGACGCAGCGCTCAGGAATTCGCTGGGCAGCTGGCAGCACATCTGGACTTGTCCCGGTCAGGTATGCAGGGAGGGGGGATCCTCCCGCTCCGGCAGCTCCCCTGAGCCCCATGTCTGCTCCTGCCGAGAGGGAATGGGGTCGGGAAGGATGGGAGAGCCTGGCAGGAGAGCGACAAGCCGTGCCCTTCCCAAAAATCATGTGGAAAACCCCCGCTGGATGCAGCGGGAGGGAGCGCACACAGACCCTGCAGCGGCACAGGGGTCCAGCAGGACCCCCAGGAACGAGAGGACCGCGGGGACAGGGACTGAACCAGTCTCAAACCGGTCAGCTGATGGGGATTGGGGTTGTGTCCCGTGGATGGGGGTCGCCAGCCTTTGGCACAACTCGAGGAGAACAGCCTGGAGTTCGCTCTGCTCTCACTGGGCTGGCACCCCAGGAACAGGCAGGAGGTGCGGGCTGAATCCCAGCCCTCAGCTCCCACTGTTCGACACCGAGCAGGAATGGTTCTGCCGGCGTGGAACCCGGGAGAAGTGAGGTTTCAGCCCGGCACAAACCGCAGGGCTTTGATTTATGGAGCTGGCGCTCGGCAGACGGGATCCACCCCCTGCTTTTTTTAATATTGTTTCCTGGCAGCTTAGTTGGTTTCTCTGCTGATTTGAGCAACGCTCCCACAATCCTGCGGGTGCCTCGTTGCCTTGAAAGCAGTCAGCTGGAATTTGCTATTTTGGGAGCTAAAAATTGAAGGGAAGAAGAGGAAGAAGAGGAGAGGGAAAGCGAGAAGGAGAAGAGAAAGAGGAGACAGAGAGGGAGAAGGAGAGGGAGAGGGAGGAGGAGGAGAAGGAGAAGGCACATTCACGTGAGCACAGAGGAATGGTTGAGCAGGATTCCACTCGAGGGGAAAAGGCACAAAAAGAAATTATGATTCATTTTCAGCCGAGCAGAGCTTCATGTTTCTGCAGTTCAGCTGTAACAAAACAAGGCGGCCAAGCCAAGAAGTTTATTTGCACCAGATGGGCCAGCGGTTGGATGTGCAGCTTTCCAGGAATCCTCTTGACTTGGGCAGAGTTTGCAGCCAGGAGCTCAGGAGTTCAGCCATCAGGGTGGCCAGGGAGGGGACACAGAGAGGGTGGCAGGGGGTCCTGCTGTGTCCCTTGGCTGGGGTGGGGGGGGCTGTATTCCCACCCCACTGGCCGGTGCTCGGCTCCTGCTGGGCTGAAACTCTCCCTCCCCGGCTCATCCATCCCGCTCTTCGTGTCAGCACTCGCCCCGTCTGCCGCGTCCTCGCCCCCGCAAACGAGTCTGACAAAGGGGTGTTGCCTCACCTCCCGAGTCACCTGGAAGTTTTCCCAGGGCAAGAAATAGTAAAGAATCCTCGTGGAGATCTGGTTATTGAGGAGCAGATCCCCCCTCCCGAATCCTGGTGGGGGGGGCTGTGCTCCCAGCTCAGCACAGAACTCGGATTTCCCCACGGTGGGAGCTGAGCTGTGGTGAAACCCCCACCCCACAAACACCCTCCTGTCTCTCACCCTCACTAACAGAAGTTAAAAATTCCTCCAGCAAAACCCAACCGGGGGAAAAAAAAAAAAAAAAAGAAAGAAAGAAACTACAATAATCCACTTTTTGCACTTTGGCTGCAAACGGGGGATGAAACACCAGTGACTGGTTTCCTTGGAGGAGATTTGGGCAGAGAAATGTTCACCCGCCTCGCTCACGTCTGGCACCTCCGGCTGCTGCTGGGGACTGGCACAGGTAGTGGGGGAGTGACTCAGACCCTCATCCCTTCCACTTGAGCCTTCCTTAATCACTGAGCTAAGTCATCCTGGACACAGCCCTAAGTGGATTTGTATGGATAGATTAAATAAAAGTCCCTTCTCCCTTATATTTTAGGATAAAGCAGAAGCAGAAATGACAAAGACAGGATTTTTCCTCCTCTTTTTTTTTTCTTTACTACCAGATTATTTACAAATCCATTAAAATTGGATAGAACTTAGTTCATACTAATTTACTGCCCTGGGAGGGAATTACAAGATAATAAGATCAGTGATAAAAGCAAGAAGTAGGTGTATTTAATGACTTTTTTCCCCCCACAGAGCCATGAAGCAATATTGGAAGAGTGAGGCAATGCTGGGAAAAGGAAATGAACGCAGAAACACTCCGGAGGGTTGGAGGGCTCAGATGGTACCTGGAGGAGCAGGATGAGGACACCAGGATAATAAATAGCACCTTTATTTTCACACGTGGATTTTAAACAGCAACACAGGATGTGAAGCCAAGGTGGGAAGTGCTGGTGGTGCCGGGAAGGAGCATCCAGGGTGGGCAGAGCTGGGGGTCACCCAGAGGGGTGGCACAGCCACCCTGCTGTGGGGGACAGAGGTGCTCTGCCTGCACCTTCCCAGCCTTGCTTCCCAAAACCACCGGCTCAAGTGTTCCCCTTCCAAGTGGAGAGAAAGTGGTTGTGGGTCTGCCCAAAGCCTGAGCCCTTCTGGAGGTGTCAGAGCTGGGATTTGGGACTTCAGGACTGGGGTGTGTCCTGGGGATTGCTGAGTGCTTGTCCCGTCCCCAAACCAGCTCCTTAGCAAATACCCCCCCAGCTGGTTCCCCCTCCCTGGAATCACACACACCCCACCGTGGGAAGAGCTGTGCTTGGCCCTGCCTGGGGATTTGGATGTGGAATGCAGCAGAGAAGGAGGATTGGCATTGGATCCTTTCAGCTGGGCAGGTGGATTTCAAATGCCGATTAGGCTGGGGAGCTGCTCGGGCAGAATTGTGTTGGAGCTGCAGGGACTTGTGTGCTCACAGAGGGGGTGCAGGATTAAAACCCGCCATGAACACCGTGAGAGTGACCTGGAATGGCCTGCCCAGGGAAGCTGTGGCTGCCCCATCCCTGGAAGCGTTCCAGGCCAGCTTGGATGGGGCTTGGAGCAACCTGGGCTAGTGGGAGGTGTCCCTGCCCATGGCAGGGGGTGGGATGGGATGAGCTTTAAGGTCCTTCCAACCCAAACCATTCTATGACCTGTGAGACAGTGAGAGCAGAGCCCATGCGTGGCCAAGGAGGATCCTGAGTGGGGCTGATGGTGGCTATTTCTGTGTCAGATGGGCTTTGCTTTGAGGCTGTTGCTGCATATTAATCAACCAGCCCAGCCCCGCTGTGGCCGAGCCACCAGCTGATATCCCTGACAGGCCCAGGGGACTGTCCCCATTGTGCTGCACAAAGCCATTCCCAGCCAGGCCTGGGGGGAATCCTTGTTTTGCCCGAGGCTGAGGGGAGAATCCATTCAAATAATCCTCTCCAACCGTATCCTCCCTGCCAAGGTTTAAGGGCCAAGGGAAGCAACGCGGCACCGACACGACACTTGCCAGCTCCTCTCTGCTCTCTCCTGTAACTTCAGGTAAAATCTAAAACAGAATAATCAGAGAATGATTTGGGTTGGAAGGGACCTCAAATATAATCTTGTTCCACCCCCTGCCATGGGCTGGGACACCTTCCACTACTCTAAGCCCCATCCAACCTGGCCTTGAACACTTGGGGCAAGCCACAGTTTGAAAAGTAAACTCCACGTGGCATTCCCAGCTCAGCAGCAGAGTGTCACTTGGTGAGTTCAAGCCTACTTAGACCAGACTTTACTCCCAGCTCCCTTTCCTGGAGCCCTGAGAAAGCAGCCAGAAGCTCTGGTTTCAAACCCAGCCAGTTTAGCAGCAAAAAAAAACCACCCTAAAAAGGTCATGAGAAAATCATATCCCATCCCAGCTTATAAAGGCAGATTGATATTTCCTCTTCCACTTCTGGGATTCATCTGTTCCTTTCCCATTGAAATTGATGATAAGAGCACGTCTCAGCTCCTTGGGAGCTCTTCAGGCTCTTGCTTTGACTGACCCTGAAACAGAGACAGCCCAAACCACATCCCCAGAGCCCCAGGTTTGTTTCAGAGTTAACCTGTGCCCCTGGAGGTGAGGCAGGGATGAGCTGCTGTGCGGTTCTTGGTATTGACCTGGGACCAGTGAGCCGGACACCCCACCAGGAATTCTTCTAAAGCACTGTCCTGGTGTCATTTCACTCCATGAGTGCTGACAGTAAACACAGTTTCTGGTCCTCAGGGCCAGAAAGAGAAGCTGGAAAATTTGGCTCCTCGGGGCATTCGAGACAAAGGGCACAACACACACACAGACCCTCGATATTTTATCTTTTGGAGCATCCTGTGCTCCAAACCCTGCTCCTGGTTTGTGGAAGGAGCTGATGGGTGTTATCTCAGGGGATGAAGGTGGGAGGGTGAGCAGAAACAGGAATATCAACCAAGCTGGAACACCCCGACCCCTGTGCCCTCCCAGTCCAGGAGCTCGGGAGCAGACGTTTCCCCTCTTGCAGCCTTTTCCTCCTGCTCCTCCCCCCCTCCTCAGCATTACTCACCAGTTATGCAATTCTTATCTCCCAGCCCTGCACAGCCAGTAACCAGTTGGGCAGCAAAAAATACTCTGCTGGAAAAAGCAGTTTGTCTGACTGTGCCCGCCTGGCTCCCAAGACACCCCCAGCATGGTACAGGCTGCTCCTCTGCCTCTTCCCAGTGGGAAAAAGGGCAGGAAAAGGGGCCTGGTGCCGTCCTGGGACTATTCAATGTGCTGCTCAGCTCACTTTGCTTCTGCTTCATTGGCCTACAAATCCAAATCCTCCTAAATAATTCAGCAGAGCTGCTGCTCTACAGGTCTAAATAATTCATCCTGGATCTTTGAGGAGGGAAATGTGGTTACATCACCTTTCAGAGCAAAAGCTTCTGGGGCTTCTTCCACTCCCCTCCAGAGCAAAGTTTCCCTCTGATCAAGCCAAGATGCTCCTGGTAGTGCTGTTGGGAAAAGCTGCCACGCTCAGGGCTTTGAAGGGAGATGATCCCACACACCCTGGCACAGTGGAGACCTGTGATTCTCCCATTTTCCCTTTGGATATTTGGCATCCTGCTGTGCTGGGAGGGAGGTGGATGAGGCAGCCTGGTCCTGGGCAAGGGGAGGACTTTGGGAAGGAAAATGTGGCCATGATGGGGGGTCAGAACTGTCGAGCAGCCGCGTGTGAAACCCCCGGGCTGGGTTTTCCATCCCCCTTTTTGCCGGAGATGTCTCTCCCACAGGGAATGGTTGAGCAACTCGTGTCAGCTGCCAGCTGACTTCTCCAGGAGCACACATATGGATCTGCTTTTCCAGGGGGGCTGCTGAAAGCATGGATTGCCACCAGAGGCCGGGGCAAGGTGGGGATCGCTGACCCAGCACGGAGGAGTGGCAGGGGGCGTGGGGGTGGGTGGTGCCCACGCAGCTCCCTCTCCGTTCCAGGCTCGGTGGGAGCAGCACACACCAAACATGGATCATGCTGAAAGCATTTTGCTTAAATATTTATAAATCCTTCCCGGCTTGAAGCACAGCCAGTTCTGGAGGTGTGCAGGGCTCCTCAGCCAGCACAGGATGGGGGCTGGCAGGGCCACACTGGGGAGGGTTTTGGGGGGTGAGGCTGTGCCAGGTCAGGCAACGGGGTGGTTTTGTGGCTTAGAAACAGCAGAAAGAGAAGCAGGATGGTGGCAGAGCTTTCCCTGCTCTGCCAGTGCAGCCCCAGCCTGTGTCCTGGACCCCACACCCATCCTGCTCCACACCCCGGATCCCAAACCTGTCCTGGCTCCTGGAGAGGGTGGATATACAGCCAGAGGTTCAGACTGGGCTGAGAGTGGAGGAAATGGGGGTGAAAGAGCTTGAGCAAAGGCAAGAATAAAACTGATTATTCCCTTTCACTGGTCAGACCCTCTTTGTTTTCCCGACCAGCAAATCAGGCTGCAAAAAACCACCTAAATCCCCAACTGCTCTCCTTGTACTTCCCATCCCTTTCTCCTCTGCATCCCTGTGATAAAGAGCTCCTTTCCCCAAATCCCCTTCCTCCCCAGTGTGGGGCTGGGCCTCGGCCTTATCTCTGCCTGGAGTAATTTGATTTTCAGCATTGGCAATTACCACAATAAAAGATGGGATTTGCAGCCAAGTGGTGGCTGTGGCAGCTGGGCTGAGACCACCATCACCCCCCTCAGGGGGTCCCCAGCCTCCTGGGCATGTGTGAGCCATACCCTGGGGAAAATCCCCCCCAAAAAAGACAGGGAAGCATCCCCTGTTCTGCTCTGCATTGGGACAGCAGTGGGATGTGCTGCTCTCACAGCCCCCCAGGGACTGGGCTTGGTTTGGGGTGGCAGGAGGGGGATGTTGCTGCCAGAAAACAGGGAGAAGATCCCTGTTTTTGAATTCACCCAGCATCATTTAATCCCGACAGGGATATGATGCCCCCTTTGCTGCTCCTGGCCCAGCTGCTCCTCCCCAGGCTGTTGGTGGCTCCCATAAAACCCGAATGTGCTTTGCAGTTTAGCTCTGTGTATTATAAACCATAATCCAAACCCCATAAAGGAGGGAGTCCTTTGCATAATGATCCCACAGAGCTCTCCAGGGCTGTGTTTCCCCTGCTCTCCACCTCCCAGATACGGAATTAGAGCAGCAGGAGAGGCTGCTCAGGGGTCAGTGGACCCGTCCCCTGCAGAGATGTCACTGCCTGGGTGGGAGGATGAGCAGAGCTGGAGCATCCAGAGGCTGGGGGGGGTCTGGGCTGGGAGGTGGGAGCCCCCCTGCCATGGGGAGAGGGCACAGGGGGCACTCCTGCCCAAAAGTGGTGCTCTGGTGTGGCAGTTTTGGGTAAGGACTGGGAGGATGTGGGGCTGTTTTGCCACACACTGGGGGCAGTCACGGGGTGTTTGTGCAGGGCAGGAGCCAGGAAAGGGTGCCAGGAAGTATTTTTAGGGAAGTTGTTTTGTTTCTAAGTCATGATTCATCCCTTGTCTCTGCTCCAGGGCAGGCACAGTTCAGGAGTCCTCAGAGCTGACTGCAGTGACCAGTCAGGGGGAACTGGTGACCCCCAAAAACACCCTGTGTTTGCCCCTGCCCTGCACCCCTGGCTGTGCCCTGCTTTGTGCTGGGGCATCTGAGCAGCCCAGGGCACGTTTTGGGCATCAGTTAACTCTGTCTGCATCCAGAGCAGCAGGTTGGGGGGGATCCTGCCCCTCTGCCCTGCTCAGGTGAGACCCCCCCTGCAGAGCTGGCCCCAGCCCTGGGGTCCCAGCACAGGGAGGACATGGAGCTGCTGGAGAAGAGTCCAGAGGAGGCACCAGGATGGTCAGAGGGCTGGAGCAGCTCTGCTGGGAGAGCTGGGGTTATTCAGCCTGGAGAGAAGGCAGCTTTGGGGTGACCTTCCAGGACCTGAAGGGACTCAACAGGAAAGATGGAGAGAGACTATTTCCAAGGCCCTGGAGTGACAGGACAAGGGGGAATGGCTTCAAACTGCCAGAGGGTGGGTTTAGATTAGAAATTAGGAAGAAATTCCACGCTGGGAGAGTGTGAGGCCCTGGCACAGGTTGGGCAGAGAAGCTGTGGCTGCCCCATCCCTGGAAGTGTCCAAGGCCAGGCTGGAGCACCCTGGGCTAGTGGGAGGTGTCCCTGCCCATGGCAGGGGGGAATTGGAACAGTACGATCTTCAAGGTCCCTTCCAACCCAAACCATTCCAGGATTCTCTGACCCCTCAGTGCAGGATGAAATACCTGTGCTGTTCCCACTGGAAGAGACAGAAACCAGCCCAGAGCAGCATCAGCTAAAGGAGAGCTTTGGTGAGGAGGTTTTATCCCAGCTCAAACACAGGATGTTTAAACTGGGTTAAAAGGCCCCGAGGGCACAGTTTGGGGGCTGCAGAGCAGCTCGGAGTGGGAGCATCCCGTGTTTCCTGGGGGAGAAAGAGGAGCCAGCACATGCAAAGTCAGTTCTCGGGGGGGGTCTGAGAGGCTTCAGGAGTTGTTTATTTATTTCACCCGGGTGCGAATTCCCCATTTGGCCACACTGTTGCAAATTCGAATCCCTTAATTCAACTTAAATCACTCCGAAATACAGGCCGTAATTCAGGGATTTATTGAACCAGGGGCTGCATAAACATGGATTTAAGCTGGTTTCACTAAATCAGAGCAAAACACGGAGCAGATATTCTTCTCTGCTTTTCCTCCAGAGTAGTTTAAACTGGTTTCAAGTTGATTTAAGCCAAGACTGGCCTGGGGGAGGCTGAAGACTTGACATTCCCATTCCCAGGAGAGCAGGAACCCACTGGCATCTCCACAGGCTCCTGTCCCAGCTCAGTCCCAACACACACCTCAGGCAGAGATAACCAGGCCTAAAAACTCGTACAAAAATGCCATTTCCCCCCCCCCCCCCCCCCCCCCCCCAAATCCCACCCACAGCTGGGCAGGAGCTCAGAGCTGCTTTTTGGGAGATGCCCACAGCAGCAGAGCCACTCCTGCAGAACTGAAAGGGGGAACTAGGAGGAGAAGGACATTTGGGAATTCCTGGGACCAGGGAAGGACCCAGGTGGGATGAAGCCCATAAAATGACTCCTGGGAGGCACAAAGAGCCAGGTAAGTCTGTGTGTGCCCAGTTTGTGCTGCTGCTCTGGATAAAGAGGTGTGGGCAGGGCTTTTTTCTGCTGTGCAGTTGCTCCTCTGGTGGCAGGACAGAGCTGTCCCCAGGCTGAGTGTGGGGCTGTTGCTGTCTCCTTAGGAATTAACAGCCCAGAGGGAGAAATACAGCAGGAGCAGAGATGCCAGCCCTTCTCCTGGCTGCTCTCCAGGGAAGGGAGATGTGGAATCCGGCCTGGAGCCTGCTGTTCTCCACCTTTTGGAGGTGGTGGGAGAGTTGCCAAAACGCCTCAGGGGTCTGATGTTTTCCCTCCTGGGGGTGACTGTGTTTCCAAGGAGCAAGGGGCTGTGGTTGTTTTGGGGCAGGAGGGCTGGTTTGCCCCGTTCGCTGAGCCTGGGATGGGACAGAGCTGAGATTTTGAGTTGGAAACCCTTCAAAAGGCTGGTCCTTCATGCGAGAAGAGTTGGGGGCAGTTTCAGTGTGGAAGAGCTGGCTCTGACCTGGGTTTTTTCCATAAAAGCTCGAAATATTGCTCACCCTGCTGCAAAGGTTTGTATCCTCTCAGGACGGTCCATCTTACTTAAAAAGCTGGATTTGGAAGCTGCAAAGACGATTATGTGGGGCTGTAGAGGTGGGGACAGGCAGGATTTTGCTGGGGAGGGAGTGGGATTTAACAACTTTGTGCTTGCTCCGAGCTGAGAGGATTATGCTGCTGGTTCTGACACAGCTCTTGGGTTTGGATGGTCTTGGGCAAAATGTTTTCCTCCTTTTTTTGCCTGCTTAGCCCTCAGTGCACTCCTGGGTTATCTCCTCTATCTGTGTTTAAGTGGAGGCAGGTTAAAGACAGCGCTCTGAGTAAATCCCAGGTTTGCCTGGAGCAAGTTGAGTGGCATCTGCTTGGAGTGGCCCTTGTGGTGTGCTGGGAGATAAAAATCACGGCTGTTCCTGCCTGAGTGGGAGACACTGGAGGAGAAAACAGGATTGCTGACAAGATAAGGGCTGGCTTATCTATGCAGAGTGTGATTCGGAGCCAGCACCGAGCCCAGACGGTGCAAGAGGTGCAGAAAGCTGATCCAATCACTCACTCACCGCGTAATTCTGTCAGGTGAAGCCTTTCTAACGCGATGGCATTTAAATGCAATTTTGAGTTAATTCTGTTCCATTTGTGCACTATCAAAGGTGTAATGTTGTCAGGGGGTGCTGCGTTTGGCCTGAAAGGGTTTACTGAGGCAAGATTCCAGCGGTGAGCGTGGAGTGCTGCCATCCCCTCCCTGGATGAGCGGGTTTTTCACTTGTATATCCCGAAGGAGGGGGAGCTGGGGGGCTTGATGGTGCCTGTATTTCCTTATCCAAGTGTTTCCCCGTGCGGGTGAGCAGGGACGCACAACCCGCAGGTCGGGATGCTCCAGCTGCAGGACTCGCCTCGCCCGCAAGAGGCTGCTGGTGGCGTTCGGAAACACCCCGAATTCCCGCTGCATCCTCCGCTCGCCTCTCACTGCAAGGGATTAACAGCCGTGAAACAAGGCCAGGACAGCAGGGAAGGAGTTGTTTCCCTTCCCGGTGTGTGAAGGACTGGGTGTTTTCCAAGGGGAAAAGGGCAGGGCTGATCCCGGGGAATAGGGCAAAAAGGGTCCTGTGCCAAGGGGGAAGGAACGGGCTGTGTGATGGGGGCACTGGAACAGGGATCCCACTGCTGCTGAGATCCCACCTGTCTGTGCCTTCCTGTTTTACTCGGTGTTTTGGTGGAGTTTTGGGGATCTGGGAGCGATGTTCCCATGGGAATGTGCTGCTGCAGGGGAGGGAAGGACAGCCACGTTTTGAACCACTCTGTAATGAGTTGGTCTGTTTGAGCAGGGGCAGAGGAGGGCCTTGGTGTCCGCAGGGGGAAGCAGAGGTGAGGGGCTGGGTATCTGCTGCTTGGGGCTTAGGGGGTCCTGGACATTCCCCCCCCTTCACTTTAACTGGGCACAGAAAGGGGGGCATCAATCCTAAAACCAGAATGTAATTAAAGATATTTCATCTCTACTCCCGAGATCTATTCTGGACAGTTCTTGCACTTTCCCAGGGCTGGGCCAGGAATTGCTTCATGTCTTCACATGGTCGGGCTGTCCCTTGGTGTGTGTTCTGTCCTGCTCTGCCTCATTCCATCCATGAAACCTCGTCTGGGAAATGCCCGTGGATGTTTTACTTCTAAATTGTCGTGGATGTGCCTTGTGAGTTCCAGCAAGGAGGGAAAGGAGGCACAGGATGAGCATTCAGGGTCCAGCCTCCCCTTTGAGTGCTCACGGACTAAACACAAAGGCAGCACTGCAAGCAATAACCCTTGGATGGTTTGGGAAAAGACTCAAAGCTATGGAGGGGTTTTCCTGATGGCCCTTCAGCTGAAAAATGAGGTGCTGCACCAGATCAGGTCATTCCCTGAGTCTGGCATCCCTTTCCCTCCCACTGCATGGCCAGCAGAGCCCTTGGCATGTCCCATATCCTGGGTCCCCAAAGCTGTGACTCCCTGACACCCCCAAAACACAGGAAGACTCTCCTGGTTTCCCAGGAGATTCCAGCACTCAGCAGGGGATTTAATTACTTTATTAAGAACAATCAAGGATGCTGATTTGCAACTCGACTTAAATTTTGCAAACACCAAATGTCCTTTTTTTTTTTAAATACTGATGCACATTAACATAATTAGGTTATTAGCAAAAAAATCCTCGCAATTCTTGGGAAGGGAAGCCCGGCTGGGATGGAAGATCCCTGACACCAGGGCTGGTTGGGCTTTCTGACCTTGGCTGAGCCTGTGCTTTGGCAGCCACCACGGGCAACCTCTGCCTGTTTCCCTGGCCAGCTGCTTGTGGGACCTCCATCCAGGTCTGAGACGGGATCTGCCTGATCCCTTTCCAGGGCAGATTTGGAGCAATGTCATCTGGCTGCCTGTTCCTCCATTTCCAGCCTGTTTGCCGTGTCCGCACTGTTGGCTCTTGGACTACGGACCGTGTTAGGAGACACCCCGCCGTGTTTCTGTGGGGAGGGGCTGTGGATCTGCCAATCCTCTTCTAGGGAGCGTCTTCAGGGCTGGAGGGGCCTCCGGTGGTCAAGGCACAAAGTTGGTTTCACGTGGCTGCATCACTTTGGCCACAATGAGAAGCCCAAACCACCTGCCCAATTCCCAACCTGTGGGCACAGGGGATGCTCAACCCAACCAGGTCCCCCCTCGTTGCCCCCCAACCCCTCTAATTTCCTTACTCCTTGTGTATTGATGGTCAGGGATGTCGGGTAACCATGGCAACCCATTGATTAGCATCCAGCCCCTGCGAGTGAGGAACACGAAGCCCTAAGAATTACAAATGACGCTGGATTGTCTGCTGCCAATTGGCTGATTACTGCCATTTTCTGCCAGGTAGCCCAGCTTTTCCAGGCAGCCCTGGTGGTGTGTAATTACCGTGCTGTGATTGATGCATTGCTATAGTTACTATCTGCTGTGCTCCCTGACTAATAGTTTTTAAATTCCTCTTCAGATGGAAATGCCTTGCCTGTAAATGTGAGAGGCAGAGGTCTGCAGAGCCAGAGATTCATCCTGAGAGGAGCCAGGCTGGGCGTGGAAAAGCCTCGGAGAGAAAATGTGGTGGTCAAGTGCGTGAGTCACTTGGATCAAACCACTGATGGGGCCGAGTGAATGGGGGCATAAATGAGGCTGTGGGAGGAGGGGGAGCTGTGCTGGCACAAGGGTTTTCTCCAGGCCTTAATAAGTATTTGTCATGTGTCGGTACCACATGGTTGTTTCCAAGGAAAAAAATAGACCCAAAGCAACAAAAACCCCGACAAGAACAAAGGGGGGGACGGTTTTGAACTCAAAGAGGAGGGATTTAGATGAGATGTTGGGAAGAAATTCTTTACGCGGAGGGCGGGGAGAGCCTGGCACGGGTTGCCCTGAGGAGCTGTGGCTGCTCCATCCCTGGGAGTGTCCAAGGCCAGGCTGGAGCAACCTGGGGCAGTGGGAAGTTGTCCCTGCCCATGGCAGGGGGTGGGATTGGATGATCTTTAAGGTCCCTTCAAGCCCAAACCATTCTCTATGAACAAACCAACACAAAAAGACACCCAAACCCTCCCTTAGATCCTGTCTCCACCTCCAGCATCCCTAAGCAGGGACCAGGGACATATTTTACCACCAAAGAGCTGCAGCCCATGGGGTGGACACTGAAAAGTGAGTCTCAAAACATTCGTGGTGCTTATGTCCATCATCCTGCAGTGCCCAGGAGGGCTGTGGAGCTGGTGAGGGGTGGGTGGATGCTCTGCGGGGGTCGGTGTGTTCTCCTTGCAGATGTGAGGCCATCCCAGCTGCACTGGCTGCTGTGAGTCAGCTCCAAATCTGTCCTGGGAAGGGCTCAGGTAGATCCTGGAAAGGGCTCAGGTAGGTCCTGGCTCAGATCTGCAGCACTCACACACAGACTTGGCCTCTCCTGGGGTGAGGATGCCAAGCAGTGCTGCAGACCCCTCCCCTCCTCTCCCCTGAGCGTTGCCTCCGGTGTTTGAACATCTCATAACCTACACAAAGTTAAAAGGGGTTTGTTTCCTTTCAGACTGAGTGCAGCCAGGGTAATTTAGTAGAAAAATGTCATGCTAATGCAATTCAAAGTTCAAATGATCTTTCATTTTGAGGGAGAGGAGAATGCGTGTGCAGTCAGAATGCTAAAACCCACTACTTGCCCTGCAATTCAAACAGAAATATAAGCTTTGGGGGATACATAAGTCACATGAAATACTGTGAGTGAAACAGAAAATGAATAAAAATGATCCTGAAGCCATTATTAGCATTGCTGGGGGGCAAATCCAGCCTGGAACAAGTGTAGCAGCAGTCAAGAGCAGTGTGGGGAAGGAGAAGGTGGCATGAAATTACAATAACGCGGAAATAATGAGGAAAAGTTATCAGCAAGGCGTTTTTCATATTAATCTCTAAATGTTGCAGCCCAGGTGCCCCTTCCCCTCTCCCTCCCAGCCCCTCTCAACATTCTGGGAGCACTCAGCTGGAGAGTGGCACATTGTAATGAAGCTCTGGATCTTCTGCCAGGGCTTTTGTCTGGTGGTTGCTGCTCCTCCAGCCATAAAAGGGGCAGCTCCGCTCCACGTCTGAGGATGTTTTAGGTTTGGAGCCCCTGGGATGACTTTGTGCTCTCGTGTTCTGTCTCCTTGGATTAGTTAAACCTCGGGCTGAAGGTCGCTGTGGAGGTTTGAGAGCTCTGTCTTCCCAAAAAAGCATGGAAGGAAACAACAATTGTGCCTGCCAGGGCTTGGGAAGGATGAAAAGCAGGCACAGCGGTTTTGGTAGGGGAAAGGAAGGTCTGCAGGGTGTTTATCTGTCCTCTGGAAAGGAGAAATGGTCCAGGATCAGTGAAAATCACCAACCTGCCCTCTCTGAAGCAGAGGAAGGAGTAAGTTGTGTGGCATCGAAGGAGATGGTTCTAAACAGAACCATTTGAGCACCTCCAGGAGACAGCAGGAAGAATTCCCTCACAGAAAGGGTGGTTAGGCTTTGGAAGGGGCTGCCCAGGGGGGTTTGGAATCCCCAGCCCTGGAGGTGCCCAAGGAATGACTGGATGTGTCACTCAGTGCCCTGGGCTGGGGGACAAGGTGGGCATCAGGCACAGGGTGGGCTCCATGGGCTGGGGGGGCTTTTCCAACCTGGATGATTTCACGATCCCTGAGAGACCAGCAGAGCCTCCAGTGCTGCCTGGGAAGCTGTTGGAGGAAACTCCCCGTTGCCAAAGTCCTCCCGTGTCTCCTGAAAACTGCAGGTGAATTCCCTGCAGCCACAGAAACCAGCTCTGAGTTTCCTTGGCTTTAACTTCCCTCCCAAGCCTTGTCCTTTGAGTCTCTGTGTCACCCTCTCATTGGATAATATTTCCAGCTCCACGGTGTTATTGGCACCGACAGAGGTTTAACACTCACATAAAGCTTTCAAACCCCGTGATTAAAAGTCAATAATGGAAGTGTTCACTGGTCTGCTTAGGGAAGGAGGGGGAAAAGGGAAGACAGCAGGAAAAGCATCTCCTGGAGAGGTGGCTGGGAGGAAGATGGGGCTGTAGGTCAGAGAATTCACAGAATCATGGAATGGTTTGGCTTGGAAGGGACCTTAAAGCTCATCCACGGGCAGGGACTCCTTCCACTAGACCAGCCTTGCTGTTGGTTAAAACAACGCTCAGTAAAACCCTCCTCCCCTGGCAAGGCAAGGAAATTTCATCTGGTGAGAAAACATTTAAGGGTTGTACTTAAAACACACATCACTTCGCAAATCCCTGAGCAGAATCGGGTCTTTATCTGGTGTTAATTGGGAGTGTGTGTAATTTTAAGGCTTCTGAAACAGTTAAATGTGTGTGTCCACAGAAGGTATTACCGAGGTAATTGGGCTATAAAATACTGCACACACACTAAAGGCTTCCGTGTGGCGATGCCCTGCTAATCTGGAGAGCAGAATTAGGTTTTTCTTTAATGATGGAATGTGTGTTTTGCTGAAACCTGGGTTTTCTCAGGTGTATTGTACAAATCTGCAAAGTAATGTAATATTTTAACAAGAATTTTTGTATTACAATCCCATATTTAGCATAACTCCCACCTCAGTCCTCTGGATGATTGTTTGCGAGTGTCTGATTGTTAGGAAGGAAAGGTAATTGCAGAGAGAAAATGAGACTCAAGAAAACTATTTTGGAAGTTGAGTGGGGCTGTGGTGTGAGCACAAGTGGCTGATTGTCTCTGGTTGGTGAGAAACCATTTGTATATTCCAATTTTTCTCACTGCATTTGACATTTGTCTGGATGTGAAACCACCCCCGATGGGTTTTTGTGGCCTGGAGCATGAAAATGAATACTCTGGGGGTTTTTAAACCCCTCTGCATTTTGTCTGTGTGTATGCTTGTATAATTCTGAGTTAGGAATTGGGCTCTTGGGGTAAAATCTGCACCATTAAATAGATCCCTCTTTCCAGCAGCTGAGAAACTCTGCCTTAATTTAACACAGCCATTGCCCTCCCTTGGGTCTCCGGAATGTTCTTGGCTCTTCCCCTCCCCAGGATCCATCTCAGAGCTCAGGTGATAACTTGGTACCACAAGGCCTTGATCCACTTTGGGTTTGATTTTCCAACAGGGCAAGACTCTGCACAACACAAGAAAACACATTTTCTGACCTCAGAACACTTAGGATCAGCTTCCATAAAGGTGTTTAAGTGACTGGCCCCTCCTGGAAGCGATGCGGGAAGACTCTCTGGGATGAGCCAGACCAGGACCTTGTAGTTAAGGAGCAGATGAATGAAAAAATTCCATAGAAATGACAATAATTGGCAGCTGAGATGTAAATGGCTCTTGCAACCCACGGTATTTCGGTGCCCAGAGCTGTGACTGGGGGGGCTGGGATGCACTGGGGGGCGGGGGGCTCAGGGAAAGCTCTGTTAGATTTTTGTCACTTGTTTTGTGGGCTCGGCAAAGTGTTTAAATGCCTCTGGGACTCTCTCTGCAGGAGGAAGATAATATTTACTGATCGCTGCTATTGTTCATCTCGTTGCGGCTGGTGCGATAGTGCTGTCATAAACATGAGGAATGTAAACCCAGCCCAGACGGGGTGTTTTTCACCTGGTTTTCATATTGCTGTTCGTTCTTTTCATCAGCACCGAGCTGGTTGTTATTATTATATCGCAAGCTTTAAGCCTAATATGGGATTTGTTTTTCATTTGTCTCGGGGAGGAGGAGGGAGGGGGTTCTTGGCCACGCTCGGGAAAGGATCCCAGGGAGATCAGAGCCTGGGAATGGCTTTGTAGTGTGGGGACGGTGCTTGGGGGGTGAGGCTGAAGGAAGGATCCAGCTGAGGTGTTTGCAAAGGACCTGCTGAGCCTCTGGAAACCCTGCGAGCGCCCGGGTGTTGAGAGGAGGGCAGCGTTTGAGTCGCTGCTGCGTGGGAAAACATCCCGGCACTTACATCCTCGGGGAATCTGAAGCCGGGGATGCTTCATAAAAACGGTGCTTGGTTTTACGCCTGGATTTGGGGAGGGGGGCGGCGGAATGTGTTGTTGCACAGAAGCGAAGTGCTTCAGGCAGCAGAGCAGGGATTTGGGGCATAAATATCGGGATATTGGGGACGAGCAGCGCTGGCGAGTGAGCCTGACCAAGGAAGGGTGATCCTGTCCTGAGGAATCCCTCCCTGGGAGGGAGGGGAGCAGAGGAGAGATGCCAAGCCTGGTTTGGGAGCAGGGAACGCTCCCACTGCCCGTCTGTGTGTGGGGGGGCAGATTTACAGTCTGTTTACAGCTCTCGTCACCGGGGATGCTTATTGGGTGTGAAACGGGGATATCCTTGGATAACTCAAGCTGTTCAGGAGCAACTGGCTCACACCAGCAGCGCTGTCTGTGCCATTAGTGCCCTCGGAGGACTAATTACAAGATAAATCCCCCTCTCTTTGCGTAGCTCGAGCAGGGTGTTTGTAAATCAAGCGTGTGTTTGTTGTGGGGAAAACTTCTTCAAAGGCTCTTCGCCCGAGAGAAGGGAAAACGCAGCAGCAAATCTCTTCCCCGGGGGCTGATGGCAGGGGACACGGGAGGAATTCCACGGGAGAGCCAGGCTGCGAGATTCACCTCTGGAAATTATGGATATCAGTGAATGGAGGTGGGGGGGGGGGGAACCCCCAATCTTAATTTACTCCTTTTTGCTGAAACTCATTGAAAAGTAGAACTGCCCACTTTAGCTCAGGTGGTAACAGACCCTGAAGCGCTTTGTAGCGAGCGCTGTGGATTCTCCTCTCGTAGCGCCGCAAGTCCTGACTAACTCCTCGGGGTTGAGGATTAAATCACCGGCTGCAGTGACAAGGCTTGAGATGCTGCAACCAGCGTGGCAAAGCCGAAATCAAAGGCTTTGTGCAGATAACTGGCTATTGATGACTTCCCAGGAGGAGCGATTGCTTATTGAAAAGCTGCCTTTGCAACAAAAGGGACTTCCTCAAAGGTTTTGTCTCGTTTTGGCGTTTTTGGCCCAAAGCCTTTTTAAGGCTTTTTTTCCCCAATAGGAAAATTACCTCAGGTACAAGGCAGGAGTTCAGCGATAAATAAATTAGAGTTGTGGGTAAAAACCTGGTGACACCTGAAGCCGTTTGTCATTGCTGAGCCAGGTCACCCCTTCTCTGCTCCCGCTGCCCTTCCAGCCCCACCTGGAGCAGCACAAACCCACATCCCCCTCCTGCTGCGCTTCTGCCACGGCTGGAAATCTCTCCTGCTTTTTGATGTAAGTTAGTTTTATTGTGGAAGGAGGAGGGATTCGTGTTAATGACCGTTTTCCACTGCCGTTTCCTCCCTCCCCTCTCCATCCAGGAAGGCTGCACGTTGATATCTCGCTTTTACTTAATGACTCTCATCTAGGGAAGAAGTTCCCAGGCAGAATTCACAAGCAGTGGGATTATGGATTCCTCCTGCCTGGTGATAAGTTTTTTATGAGGTTTTTATTCTTTAGATAATATATTAAAACCATATTTTTTGCCAAGTTTGCTCCTGTTCACTCCTTGCCCTTGAATTCCCCCCTTTTCACTGGAGTGGCATTTTCACTGGAGGTGTTTAATGCAGCTCTAATCCCCCCATTCCCCCAGGTACACGAAAGCAGCTTTACGAACCCATAAATCCAGAAAGATAAAGTGCATTTTTATTAGTCCTGTTGCCGTGAAAGTCCAGAAAAAGAGGTCTAATATGAACCAGTCAATAACAAATTTGCCTAATAGCCCTGCTGATGGTGGCAAAAGCACTTGGAGGAAGGGGCGGGGGGCGATGCTGGGATGGGGATGAGCGGCCTGGGAGCATCACCCTGGGGTGTCAGTGGGGTGCAGGGGGGGTGAGAACCCCCCCAGCCTGCAGGAGCAGCTTCCCAACACACACCTCTTGGTCCAGGGGATGTGTTTGCAGCTGGATGATATCCATGTGCAGGAAGGGATCGCGAGTGGGGGGGGCGGGGGGATGTCGTGGGTAAAAGGTGGGAGCTGTGGCTGTTCTTGTGCCGGGTGTGACTCCCCTGTGATGTCACAGCAAGGGTGAGGGTGCAAAGGCACAGAGGGGAGAGTGGAGCTGCCAGGGGGGCTTTTCCCACTCTCTATTTGTCACCCCTCTGGCCCCATCCTCGTCTAAGGGCTCTTCATTCCGAGGGCAGCCTGCCCGGGGCTGCTGACCCCTGGTTTTCCTTGGCATGTGAGTAACTCTGGATCATACACAGTGACCAAGAGGTCACACAGAAGGGTTTTGTGGGTCAGTGCAGCCTCTGCCTTGGAGCTGTGCTGGGCACTGAGGAGCAGCCGCCAGAGAAGAGCCCTTGTTCTCCATCCCCCCGCTCCAGGGCATCGCCAACAACCCCCCTCCTCTGACCTCTGCTCTCCCTCTGCCCTTCTCTGCGCTGCTCTGGGATTTTTGCCCCGACCCCCCGCCCCGTGTCATGACCCCTTCCCCGGGTCCCTGGGGGGGGGTATTTGCACTTGGCCTTCGGCCCCGGCGGGGCTTTGTGGGGAGCAGAGGTTTGGGGGAGCTGCATCTTGTGGGAGCCGGCCGGGAGCAGCGCTAGATGGCAGGAGTCAGTCACGCACAGGGATGAGGCTGAAACTCCTCTGGAAACACTCTCCGAGCTGCCGAGGTGGAAACCTGCCAACTCACCGGGAGCTGCGGGGACTGGGATGTGCTTAGGCGGCGAAAATCCCTTCTCCAGCCAGGCTTTAGGACTCTGCCTCCCGTCTCTCCCGCAACCCAGGAGCGCCCTGCTGCAGGATGCTGGGATTTGGCACGGCTTTTACAAACTGCTGTTGTACCCACCCGGTGAACCCTGGCTCGGATTTTGGATGTGCTCGGGGTGCGGGTTTGGATGGGGGTGGGTTTAGAATCCGTGTGGTTTCTTTGAGGGATGGTGGGGGTTTTTTTGTGGAGAGCTGTGGCTGCTCCTGCCTCCCTGGGGAGCAATCCTGAGAGCTGGAATTACCGCAGAATTTCACACACACACACACACACACCCCAATCTCCTTTTAGGTGTCATTTTCAGCGGCTCAACAAACTAAGCTTGCTTTTTCCATCCTCGCCACTCAGCTTTCCAAAACAGGGAGGAAAGCCAAGAGCCGGAGGAGCTCTGTGTGTACTTGGGGCTCTTTGCTGCGACTCCAGCCCGTGCCCGCCCTACCCAGCAGGGCACAGATGGCCTGGGGTGCCTCAGCCAAAGAGCCATTTAAGTGAGAGCAGAGGGAAGTATTGTATTGCTCTGAGTCTTGTTACAACTTTTATCTCGCTGATACTTTGCTTTTAGAGCTGTTCTCCGAGCCTGGCAGCAGCTGTCACTTATCCCGCTCCCTAATGGTGTTCCCTACGAGCCTCTGCTGCTGCTGTAACCTCTCTGTAGTCTGTGCTGTGATATTATCGGCCCAGAAACCTGAGTGAGAGACACATGATACAAAATCAATCTCTGGAACACCTGAAAGAGAGAAGATTGGTACCAAATGTTGTAGCAACAGCAAAAGAAACAGCTTCTCCCTCCAATTCTTCGCCTTGGAAATTTCTCCTGGGATGGAGATGAAGAGCTGCTTTACTTCTAAGCTGGAAAAAACAAGGGAGAGGGATAACACCAGCCTGTGTGCTGAAATCTGGGGGCAAAGTAAACACAGCAGAGCTGCTCTGTGCTCCAGGGAGGCAAAGCTCCCATCAGGGAGCACAGAGGAGGGAACAGGCACCGATCCCTCCTTTCATTGGCACAATTAGAGAGGATCCCTCAGGATCTCATCATCCCTCTCATCCCAGACCCAGGAGCTGAGTGGAGATAACCCACTGGTACCAATCCAAAGCCTGTTCAAAGCCCTGCTCTGCCTCCCTCTAGGCACTGTCTAATCTTCATCAACTGGAGATGGTAAAACAAGATGTTCCCAGTTCCTGTGTTGGGAGCTCAGCCCAGAGCCGAGGCAGTGTGAGCTTCCCATTGCTCCAAAATCCCAGAGTTTACACCAGGGAATAAGCCATCCCCTGGAACTTAATCCAATCCAGCCCATCACTCCCAGCTTCCAGCCTCCCCCAAAACCTCCTGGGTGCTGATACTCCCAAAGAAAAGCCACTGCAAAGCAGAAAGGGTTTGCAGACACTCTCTGATGTGGAGGGTACAGGAAGAGCCTGAGGGATGAGATTAAAGCTGATAGGAATCCCACTGCAGAACACAGAACCTGCTGCTGGTGGGGTGTTTGTGTCCAGTGAGACACAAACACCTTCTTCTAGGAAGGATTAATCCCCAAACAGGCTCCAAACCTGCTCTTTCTCCACGAGGTTGGAAGCTCCATGTGCTGCTCTGATTACAGGGATGGTAACACTGGGTACAGCCATGGAACTACATCTTGTACGTAACCTTTCATCTTATGATAACCCACAGCTCTCAAGGTCCTCCCCGATTAGAGGCTCCCAGGCTTGAGGCGAGCCCTGTGTAAGGTGAATACCGAGATTCCCAGCAGGAATGGGGATGGAGCGTTGGTGTGGGGGTGCACCAGGCAGCAGGTCACACAGCTGCATCCCGGTCTTTGGTCTGGCCTCTTGCCAGAGGGGACTGGAAAACATCTGGGCAGATGTAGCGTGTGCAGACAGCTGCTTTCCATCTGAGCATCTGTCCCTAGAAAGCATCCCCTCAGCTCCAGAGCTGCGCAGACACAAATGCTATTTGGAGACGAGGATATTGGGAAGAAATTCCCTGCCTCTGGCTCCAGCTGGTGCCTGGGGAGGGGGGGCGCATTGAAAGACCCTTAAATTAGGAACCATTATTGGCGAGTCATTACCCAGCTGCATTTCCATCCGTGCCCGGCGTGAGGGGAAGGTGCAGAACCGCTTCTTTTGTGGCTGACGGAGGGGCAGCCTCATCCCTCCAGCCCTTCTCAGGGCTCAGCAGCGTCCTTGGCAGCCTCGCAAGGATTTGGCACGGCTGGAGCTGACCTGTCCGCGCCAAGAAAACAAGAGGGGGAAGCGGTTCTGTCAAAGCAGCCGCCTCCGCAGCCCATCTCAGCCTGAATGGGAGCGCCAAAGGCGGGGGTTAATCACCCGGGCTGGGCATCGCTGGAGCATCTCTGGGCGCGTAAGGGCTCTTCAGGAGAGGCGTAATTTCTCTGTATGCGCAGCACTCACAAGAAGAAATCAGCTCCCCGGAGCGGGTTGCAATAACAGAATTGTCTTCTGAAGGGAAATCAGAGAGCCAGAGGGTTCTGGGAAGGGCGGTGCAGAGGCTTCGGATGTTTCTCTTCCTTTTAAAATAAAGATGATGTTTACTACTTCCCTCCTTTTCCCTTGCCCCTGCAGAACAGATGTTGCTGTGCAAAAGGCAACGAGGCTAAACTAATTGTGCTTCTGGGTGCTGTGAGAGTGCTGGTTTGGGGTCTGGGGGCAGGGGGAAGGTGGTATTTCTGAGCAGGGCGGGCAGTTACCCCCTTAAAAATGGGTGGGTGGGTGTGGAAACCAGAGTGTAATGGTATGGGTGATGTGGGGAAAGGTGGGAGGGTGACAGTGGATCGGTGTGGTTCGAGCATAAACGTAGAGGGAGACTATCATAGAATTATGGAATGGTTTGAGTTGGAAGGGACCTTAAAGATCGTCCAGCGCCACCCCCTGCCATGGGCAGGGACACCTTCCACTAGCCCAGGTTGCTCCAAGCCCCATCCAACCTGCCCTTGGATACTTCCAGGGATGGGGCAGCCACAGCTTGGATGAGCATGATGTTCCTCACTCTCGAACTGCACTGAGGTACCGTGGGGTGAGCACTTGGATAACGTGGGGACAGCAGAGCTGCGGGAGCCTCCCGGCTCTCCCCACCCGTATCTGTTGCTCCAGCTCACCAAAAAGGCTGGGGAGGCCTTGAGGGATCTGCTAAGCGGAACAAAACAGGGAAGCAGAAGTTAAGGATGAGAAAAAGCCAGGGGAAGAGCAGAAACGAACGACGGGGATGAAGGGAAGTGTCGCTAATGCTTGGCAAGGTCTGCGGGGTTGCTCCGGGATGGGGGATGATTAATGTGCCGCAGGAGTCCTCTCTCTGTGGTCTGCTGGCCAGGCGATCCGTCACTGCCTCCTGATGGACTGCCTGGGTCCCACGCGGGGCTGCTTTAAGGTGGGTTATTGATGACACGCCGCTACAAACCATTCCTCCTAATTATTTTTTTGGCCCGGCAAACAGCCGCTGGCGCTGGCTGGGAGAGGGTGAAGGGGTTTGGCAGTGCCCGGGGCTGTCAGGAGGTGCCCCAAAACCCCCTCCCATCCCAGGGGCAGCAGCTCCAAACCTGCTGGGTCACCTGAGGTGAGTTTTGTAGCTGGATGCTCCTGATGAGAGCAGGTCTTTGGATCTCTCCGTAGTTATTAAGCTGAACTCAAAACATCACAAAATCAGCTGGTGGTGTGTGTGGAATTCCTCGCTGTCCTGCCCTCCCTCTTCCCTGACTGATGTTCCCTGTGTCAGACCTCTTGTCTGTGATGGGCAGTGATGCCGGCGGATCCTGCTCTGCCTTTCTCCCTGTGTTTGCTCTCGTTGCACAGGGTTCAGATTAGCTGAGTAAAAGCTGCTGCTGCTTTGATTGACTCCCAGATCAATTAAAGCAGCATGTGGACAGATGGAGGGCTCGGATCCTGAATTTTTACCTCAATCTCTCCTCCTTTCTCATTCTCCCGGGGCCTTTCAGGTTAATTGCCCTGATCTCTCACTGCCTTTTTCTGCTGGCCCTGAAGGACCGGCTGGCTAATGTTGCCCTCGGTGGGCAGCGCTGCGATGAATCCAGGCTGGGGAGGCGCTGGGGGAGGGGGGTAAAGGAGGGAGGGAGAGAATTGATTTGCTCCATCAGGCAGCAGCAGCAGTTGCTGCCACGGTTTAATTCTCAGTTCAAGCCCCGTGGAGAATGCAAACGGCTCCGCTCCTCGGCCAATTTACAGCTGCTGACAAGCTGCTAAACAACATCTTTGTTAGTGCCGGTGTGAGCCCGGGGCTGCTCTGCGGGTGACAGGGTGATGCGCAGGTAAGGAGGGAGGAGGACGACGCTGTTTCTAATGAGCACCACTTGCTGCGGATCCTCCCCACGATCGCTGCTGCCTCTTCCGTCCAGCCCTTTCTGCGTTCGGAGCTTGTCTTTCCTCTTCTCCAGGCTTTTGGAGGAACCTGAGGGATGGAAGTTCACTTGGGATGGAGCTGAAGCCCTCGGGTTGGGCTGCTTTGGATAATTGTGATAAACGAGGGTGTCGGTGCCCAAGCAGATAAAAACAACCAGAACCAAGCAAAACTGTGCAGAACATGAAAGTTTGGGACACTCCTTTGGGATTTAGTGTCAGAAGAAGAACGTGGATGCCCGACTGCAGGGATGATGCCTTCCAGCAGCCACCCAGGGGACGAAGAGGGAGGAGGTGGTGAACTGTTCCACACTTACGGCTCGTTTTTAAGACACTTCATACCAGCATTTGTAACACAACACCCTCCTGCTCTGAGACTGGCACCCTTCTCCAGCACGCACAGTCCCTCCAGGCCTGAGAACTCCACGAGTCCACACTAATCTGATCAGCCTGCACTAATTCGAGGGTGGAATTAGGTGGTGTGTTACTCAATGAGGGCCTGATACCGTATTTAAGTAAATTATCTCCCTAATAAGGACACATCAATTATTGGTGCTGCTTGTCAGGACAATGCCGTGGTCTACCTGTTTCAAAACAGCACTAAACCCGTTCGTCTTCACTGCCAAAAATGAGCTGGAGCAATGCAGCCGAAACAGTTGGGGAATAATCCAGGCACGCAGACAGCAAGTTAATGAATCATCTTCGTGCAGAGCAGTACGGAAACAAACCCAGAAACCTTGTTAGGTTTTATTAAGATGTTTTGCTTCTCTTTACATATTTTTTCCCACTTCTTTTTTTTTTGTCATTAGGAGCCTTGCTGGGCTGCGAGGTTTGTGGCTGAGTTCCCACCACACGGAGCTCAACTCTGAGCTGGGATGCGACTAATTACAGCTGGGGACAGGTTTTTGGGGTGTCCCACCGAGCTGGGGAGGGGTGGGACAGCATCTGTCATTCTGGCAGGACACCCAGTGCCGTCCTTGGGCTGAAACAGCTCCGTGGGGATGCTGGGGAAGGGCTGGGGAAGAGCTGCCAAGCTCCAAATCAGCACCAGACACTGCAACGACAGGCACGGTTTGGCACCAGCCCATCTCCTTTCCAGCACGGGGGGCTGGAAGCGGGTTGAGGGGGGTCACCTCTTGCCCACCACCCTCCCCCGTGCCCCTTTGCATCTGTTTGTGGGCTCTAATTACCCCTCCTGGCATTCGGGTGACATGTGGGCATCCCTTATTTAGTGGCATTATTTGCGTTGACAGGATTGACGGGACATTTCATCAAGCAATTAAACAAGAACAACAACAAAAAAAGTCTAACTTGTTCCAAAATCCAAAGGCAGCAGCCAGCATAAATTAATGTGTGTAGTTTTTAGTGTTTACTCCAGCACTGCTTTCTGCCTTCCCAGGGGAGACAATTAAGACAGAGGCTGTTTCTCTGCTACCACGAGGTATCAGGAGATGTTGCCACGTCCCCTTAACTCCCGTGGACCTCCTCGGATCTGACAGACGATCAATTTGGCGAATTGAGAAGAGGAGACTGATTTCTTTTGCACTGCAGGTTTAGCCTTTATGGTTTCCCCGGGTGGATTGGTTCCTATTTGCTCGGCTTCCTTAGCTGAAATAAACCCCCGACTGAATTAGCACAGTGATCAAGGGTGGAGCAGTTTGTTCTTATCAGTAATTGATCATGGAGCTATTAATGGATGTAAATGTGTTTGTTGGCTCTGCTTTGATAACCGACGGCTCTGCTGCTCCCCTGGGATGTGATTTGTGCTCCTGTTGCCTCTCCGTGCCACGCAGTCCCCAGGGCATGGACTGGAGCATCGGGGTGACAGGAGACAGCTTTGTGGCTGGATTTCCTTTTCCGATCAATTCTTGATGGGCAAGCTTGCCCAGATGGCTCAGCCCGAGCTGTCGGTTGTTGTGGTCGGAAAGCCAGGTCCCATTTTTGCCGTTTGCGTTTGATTTTCACATTTTAGGACTGACCTTTAGCAGCTGTTCCCACAGTGCAGAGGTGCTTTAATGAGTTCTGTGCTGGGGGGGGGGGGCCTTCCTGGTGCACTTTTCCTGGGAGCAGCTGCTGGGAATTCCTGGTCCCGCTCCCACCAGACCCACAATCTCTGCATGCTGAGATTTCTTGGCGAAATTCTTGCTGGGGATTGATCAAAACAGGAGCTCTTTGTGTCCATATGTTTTTACCAGATGGTTTCTAAACCTGAAGGAGAACAGAGGTGATGTTTGGGGCTTGGGATGATCATACCTGTGCTCAGCTCAGTAGTCTGGGGGTGACCTGGAGAGTGGGATGTTCCTGGAACCTGGTACAGTCCGTGCCCTCTTCCCTTGCAACTGCCTTTATCACAGAATCCCTGAATGGTTTGGGTTGGAAGGGACCTTAAAAATCATCCAGTCATGGGCAGGGACACCTCCCACTGTCCCAGGTTGTTCCAAGCCCCATCCAACCTGCCCATGGACACTTCCAGGGCTGGGGCAGCCACAGCTTCTCTGCCCGACCTGTGCCAGGGCCTGCCCACCCTCCCAGGGGGGAATTCCTTCCATGGGCCAGCTCTTTGTATCAGTGCCTGAGCAGGACCTGGCCTGGTGGGGCTTTGGGGCCTGGTGGGGTCTCCTGTAGACACTGGGAACAGGAGGAGGAAGGTTTTGAGGACACTTGTCACCTCTTGCTACAAATAACCTTGGGCAATGATTCTTCCCCCCCCCCCTCTTCCTTGGGTAATGACATCCTGCCTGGGGGGATTTAAGACATGTAGATGTGGCACTTGGGGACAGTGCTTGAGTTGACAGTTGGACTCTTGGAGGTCTTTTCCATGACTTTTGTGCCTGGCAGTTCTCAAATAGCACTAAATCACCTTCCCCTTTTGTAACTACACTTATGTTATTAATCCCCTGCAGTCATAAAACAATTTCCAGCATCTCCACACTCTCCACGCACATTAATCCAGCCTTAAAGCCTTCCACTGGGAGAAGTGCCAGGATGGGTCACATTCCAGAGCAGGGGAGAGGAGGAGAGTCAGGCTCTGGCTGTGTTTCCACCAGGGCAGGATGAGCACCCTGGGGATGAGGAGATGCTCTGGGGAGCACACACGGGGGATGACTCCCCTCCAGGTCACTCAGTGGCACAGGCAGAACCTGAAGGGTCCTCAGCCCCCATGGCCAAGACAAAGGCTGTGTTTATACCCTGGGTGGAAATTGGGAATAAGGATGACTTTAGGAACAACAAGTTGAAGGTATGAAGGTTGGGGAGGGGGGGGGGGTGTGATGTGGAAAAGGGGAGGGAAACACCCAATCTCTGTTTTTCTGCTCCAGTCCTGGCTATGTTCCTGTGTCACCTGCTGTGGGTGACCCTGCCTTGGCAGGGTGGTCGGACTGGATGATCTTCAGAGGTCACTTCCAACCCCATCAACTCTGTGAACCCCCTCCCGATATGAGTTTGCAAGAATTTGAGTTTCCCTGCAGGGCAGGGTCCCTTTTCCCTTGGATCTTCAGCTCCAGCACGATCCTTGTTGTCCTACAGGGAATCTGTAGGACAGGCATGGTGTGAATCTCACTTTCCCCTTCAAATGGTATTATTTGCAGCAACACACCGTGCTGGAGAGATCCTTCACAGGGTTAAACCTTGAGGCATGATGGCTGAGGCATCTGATGAATGCAAAAAGCCAAGTGGTTCTCAGGATCTCTTTTTTTTTTTTTTTTTAATTACCTTCTTCCGCCACGTTTTAATTTGAGGCATCAAAGGCAAGAAACAAGGAAGCTCAAATCTGGTGTGTACCTGCAGTGGACGGCTGTCTGTCATCTCCAGCCTTTGCTGGGGACAAACAAACCCTCTCTTGCTTTGTTCTCTGGTAGTGTTTTGTTCTGTGCATTAATTTCTTCTCTAAAATCTAAAAAAAAAAAAAAAAGGGAACTTAAAAAATACGAAAATCCCCAAGGTTTGGCACGTTGCAGAAGGGAAAAAGTGCTGTTTAGGGGATTAAAAAGAAAATGCCTCTTTTCTTTCAACTAAATTACAAAGCACTTGTGCTGCTTTGTACCTGAGAACCTGGAGGAAAGGAGCAGTTTGGTTTTAGTGCCAGATTGGCTGGAGAGATGAAATGACTGAGTCGCCTTCAAAAGGCACCACCGGTGAGTGGGTGCTGAGGAACTGGGGCTGCAGAGCGTCCTTCCTGCTCATTTATCAGTGGGTTTGTCCAGCGTGCTTTGACACTCGGCTTGTTTTCCTCTTAGTCCTGATCAGAGCCTGGGATGTCACTGCACATCTCTGGGGGAGGAGAGAGCTTGAGGGGGAGGGTTATGGAACAGAACCACAGCATCACCGAGCTTGGAAAAGCCCTCCAAGGTCATCGACATGCCCACAGCACCAGTGGTTTCTTGGACACCACCAGGGCTGGGCACTCCAAACCCCCCTGGGCAGCCCCTTCCAATGCCTGACGAGCCTTTCCATGAGGAAATTCCTCCTCATGTCCCACCTGCCTCTCCCCTGTCCCAGCCTGAGGCCATTCCCTCCCCTCCTGTCCCTGCTCCGAGTTAGAAATCAGCCCCCCTGCAATCCCTCTGCCTGTGCCTTCATCCCATGTTGCTCTGCTGGGTCTCTCCTGAGCTTTTCCAGCCACCAGGATCCGGCCTCTCCTCTGGAATGAGCTCAGTGGTGATGGTTTGTTAAATAACCCAAACAGCTGCTTGCTCAGGTTTGACTGTTCCAGGACACTGATGCTCCGCAGCAGATCAATGCCATGGAATGGCTTTAATGGGGGCAGAATTAAGGCCTTTAGGCTCATATTTCCCACCCCACTTCCAGAGGAGCAGAGTAAATCCCATAAGGTGGGGATTTACCCCATTATTCCATGGGTGGGGCAGCACGGAGAATTTCCCACGGTGCTTCCCATGCCAGGAAGAGGGAGAGGAAAAGGGAAGAAGTGCAGGTGGAGCTCCCCGAGCCTTGGCATGTATCATCCTCTTCATTGCTGTCATGGTGCTCCTAAACTGCCTCCATCCATCACTCCCTCCGTTCCAAGGTGGAATTAGCCCGGTGTTTATTGGTGCCAATTTCCCTCGGAGCACCAAGACAAGCTCAGCTTTATTTGCTGCCTCCCAGAACTGAACATGGACCAAAATTCCTCCCAGGCAAAAGGTGCCAGGACAGAAAGGTCTTGCTGCCCACAGAGTGCCCACCATCTGCACCTGAGATCCCAAGGGTCTGGGCTTTCTTTCCCTGGGGAAGGGGCTGGCTCTTCCTTTTCCTTGCTTTTATTTCCTCCCCCCGCTTCTCTCTTACTGCCACACTAATGAGCTTTCATTTCACAGCAGAACAAGGAGGGCAATGGCCAGTTACACTGAGTTTATGTGTGCCAGAGACCCCGTGTCAGGTGTCCCCCTGTGCTCCCTGCACAGTTCCCGTGACAAGAGGATTTTTGGGATCTCCGAGTTGAAGGGAGGGAAGGAAGGATTTGAGCATCACTCATGGGCTGGGCTTAAAGTTTTAGCTTTAATGGCTTTAAGCTGAGAGAGGGTAGATTTAGATTGGCTATTGTGAAGGAATCCTTCCCTGTGAGGGTGGGGAGGCCTTGGAATGGATTTCCCAGAGGATGCTCCATCCCTGGAAGTGTCCAAAGCCAGGCTGGATGGGACTTGGAGCAACCTGGGCTAGTGGAAGGTGTCGCTGCCCATGGTGAGCTTTAAGGTCCTTTCCAAGC
Organism: Acropternis orthonyx; assembly: GCA_035583155.1. Taxonomy (NCBI): domain Eukaryota; kingdom Metazoa; phylum Chordata; class Aves; order Passeriformes; family Rhinocryptidae; genus Acropternis; species Acropternis orthonyx. Next base: position 3,078,578 of record JAWWEU010000058.1, read on the forward strand.
CAAACCAGTCTGGGATTCTGTGATCAAATACACATGGGAATGTTCTTGCTGTTCCTTCTTTCTTTTAAAGCTGCTTTGGTGTCCCAGCCGAGCTTGTGGGAAGGGTTTCCATGGGTGTAGCTTAGTTTGTTCAAGGAAACGAAGCAACAGGGAGGGTCACGGTCCTCTTTTTCTTCCTAGCAATGTGTGAAGAGTCTCTTCCTGGAAATTAAAATGCTGGTGAAGGGTTTGACTGCCAGGGGGAAAAAAAAATGTATATGGACTATTTGGACTTTTCCCAGCATTAAATTCTCATCCAAAACAAAAAGGCCAGTTCCTGTCGAGGCTCTGAGTCAGCATCTCACCTTCGGTTTTCCTCCAGGAAATCCCGCTGTCTGGTACCACTTCAACAGATGCAAATCCACATTCCGGCTCCTCCCCGTGTCTCTCTGCTCGGGGTGAGGTTTACCCTTCCCCTCGCCGCCTGTCTCGGCACCGACAGACGCGTCTCCTCCTTGTTTGACAAGCGTTTGGAGGGTTTTTGGGGACCGCGGTGCGCGAAGCAGCTCCGTGTCACGGTGGCTGCGAGTTATTAGAGATGCTAAACGCAGAGCATCTCCTGACAGCTGAGCCCCTTCAGATCTCCGAGCCATCAAATCGCGGCGTTCCTCTGGCTGAGCTTCATCATTTCAGAAGAAATGATGGAGAGGGAGAGAGGGGGGAAAAAAAAAAAAAAGCCTAAAAGTATGAAAATGACTCCTGTAGCACCTCACCTCCGCTTCAACCTTTCCGCTTTCATGTCTCGGCTGATTTGTTTTGATCACTGCGAGCTGAGGTTTGTTTGAATCCCATTCGCAGGGAATTCATGGAAATGAGGAGCCGCTAATGAGTTGTACAACAGCTGGTGGGAGGAGGAGACTGGGGGCTCCGGGCGGGGCGGGGGGGACCAGGCAGGGATGCTCTGCTGGGTCCCGAAGTGTCTGTCACCCCAGAGTGGTGCCCACAAGACCTTCCTCTGGCTCTTGGAAACACGGGCAGTGACAAAGGCCAGCAGCTGGTGACACAAGAGCTGTGGGAAATCCCTTATCCTGTGAAAAACATATTGAAATGTAATATTATTATTTATAAAGAGATTTGGGGTTTTGATGTAGAATTGAGTCCCTTTTATTTTTTTTTTTTAAATACATGAGTCTCATTGAAAAACTGGTAGAAATACAATTTCTGTAACTACTGAGCTGGTCAGAGCGAGAGCTCCGAGAGGGGCCAAGCGATTGGTTTTATTTCTTTTATTATAACAAGGCTTAAGACCAATTTTTGCGAAGGCCTCGTGGTGCTTGTGTGAATCCACATGTGAGGGGCCCTCAATCTTCCAGGCAAGAAAAAGGACAACTCATTTTTCACAGAAAGAAAAGCCTTAACTTGGAGTGTATTGGAATGTTTTCCCAAGGGCGCTGTCCAACATTAAGTAGGAATTAAATTCGGTTTTGTCTCAGTCCAGCATTTCTAAAAATGCATTTTTACCCTTCGTAGGGTTTTTCCCTTCCCACTCTAAATAATTCCCTTGTTCCTTGAGTGTCAGCACTCCCAAATGGAAAGCAGAGCTGATTTCCATACACTTAACATCAAATACATCTAAAATAACCCAATTCTGAGCCACCTTTTCCCCAATCTTTGTTTTGGGGAGAAAAAAAACCCAACCCGTGGTATCTGCCTCTGCTGAAAAGCCCATGTGGGGCTCACCCAGCCCGATGTCCTTCGATCCCAAAGTTGTATTTCTTTGTTGCAGATGTTTTCAATTCTTCCCCAATTTGCTGTAATTGTCACCATAAGCATCTCTGCCAAAACGGTTGTAAAAACTCAATTTTCCCAAGGAAAATTATCAAAATATGTTCACGGCTCATGCAACCTGTTTATTAAGCTGTGGCAGGAATCGAGTGCAGCTGTGAAATAAGATATAATTACTGGGGTCCTCTCCCAGATAGCAGCTTTTCCAAGCTTTCTGTGCCATGGATACAGGAATTATTGTGGCCAAAGAGCCCAGTCTGGGAGCTGGGAGCATTTCCAGCAGCAGGGCACGTACCTGGGGAGAGGAGCGTGTTGGTGTCCAACGTGGATGGGATCGATTCAGCTCTGAAAAATTGAACAGAAATGGCATTTTTTTCCCCCTGAGACATCAATCATCTGTTCCTCCTTTTTCTCAGGATTTGAGAGCAAAGCTGATAGGGGAGTTGTAATTTTTTTATTATTATTATTATTATTTTTAAGCGGGAAATAAGCATCAGGCTGGGGAGGAGCTGAAATTCCCGATGACTTTGCAGCCAACTGGTGTTGTTCGGGCGCGTCACCCCAAGGATGTCACCTGGCTCTGCCCCTTCCCAGTGGGATTTGAGGGCGTGGGAGGGAAGAGCCAAAAGGCAGCAGGAGGCTGTGGGGGAGACAGGCTGACCTTCCATCTCCTCCTCACTCCTCTCTGAAGTGTCTGTGATTCATTCTCAGCTCCGAGTCGTGGCTTCTGGACCTCTGGGGGTCACGGCTTGTTCTCGGCAATGAGGAGCGGGCTGGGATTTAATAAAGAGCCATTTGACTCTGCCCTGCTGCCAGCCCTCCACAAAGGCAGGATCTCCATGGCAGCTGCAGCGTCTCGTGCTGGTCAAGAGGCAATTTTCTGATTAAACCCTTTTCTGTGGCGTCTGGCAAGAGCTTTTATGTGCCAGTTTAATCCCCGACCCTCCCGGAGCGGGGAGGGGAGGTTGGGGGGGCTGTGGCCACGCTCAGCCCTCTCCTCTCTGCCTTTCTCCACTGGTTCAGCCCCAGAGATGAAGCCAAACCATCACTGAAGGATTTTAAGGCATTATTGCTGCCTCTCTGTTGTTGTTACCTGTGGATCCACGTGCTTTCCCACTTCTCAAATAGGGTGGGAATAACTTCTGAGGTCAAACAAGCCTTAGTGCTACTTTCTGCCTGATCCACAGGGCACCTAGATGTGAACTTGAGGGCCAGGTTGTCTCTTGCCCCTGGAAATGCTGGTTTTATTCCCCATAAAGCACAGTGAGAGCTGCTGATGTGCTGGGGCTCGGACTTCCAGCTGCCTCTCCAGGGATCTGTAGCCCAGGGAGCGTGAAAAGTGCACTGTAGGGGCTTGATGTGACTCTTACTGTGGCTGTGTCAGGAAAACAGATTGGAAAAACTGTGGGCAGGTCGGAGAATTTAAGCCTTAGCGAGTGTTTAGAGCCCCTTGGCTGAAGGAGCAGGTGGTAAATCCCTGGGTTTTCCCGATGCCCAGGGATGAGGAGGTTTGTTGGATGCAGGAGCCGCAGGCTGAGCTGGCACCTGCTCAGCCTTTCGGGTGTCACTCACCCCCAGCTCTATCCCCAGGCTGCATTTTGTGCTACTCATCCCTTTTCCCCCCAAAATACAGACCCTGAAGGGAGGCTCCTGAGAGACACCAGGCATGGCTGGACGTCTGAAAGGCACCGAGCACCGAAATTTGTTGTAATAAATAACCCAAAGGCACAGCCCGTCCTTAACCTTGATTTGCTGTGATTGCAGCGTGGCTGGAGTGCCCAGCTCCCCACAGGGATATTTTGGGCCACTTTCCCCTCCATTCCACTCAGTTGATGGGGTCACTTTATTACTGCTTTTAAAAAGCATTTACTTCTGGAAAGGACATTTCCCCGGGCTGGGAGCAGGATGGATGCAGGGCAGTGGTGGCCCCCGCTGTCCCCTGCAACAGGCTGATTGAATTTCTTTTTCCAAGATCACTTCTCCAGGTTGAATTCCTGTGCAAACCCCCCCCTCTGGGCAGCTCGGTGGCTGTTTCTCAGCTCTTTGCAACTTGTTTTAGGAAACAGAGGGGGGAAAAAGGCTCCGTGGGGTTTTGCTGCTCCGCGGGAGAGATGAAGGGGCACAGATTGGAACAGGCAGATTTGGGAAATAACTGGTGGCTGGGTTGCTTTTCTATTTCTTTTTCAGTTGAAGCTGTTGCCTGGCATCCCAAGTGGGGATGGTGCTGTGCAGACAAAGTGTTAATTTATTAATATCGTCCCCCTGGAGCAGCCAGAAATGAGGGAAGAAGCATTTCTGGGCTTCACCAAACGTTACCAGCAGCATCCCCCCTTCTCTGGGGCTGGAGAGGTTGCACAGGCCAGTGGTGAGGGCTGAGACACAACTGCTTTTTTCCACTGAGGTCTCTCAACACTCAATTAATTCAGATTTTACCAGACAGCTATTTGTTTGTTAAATTAGAACCAGCTGGTTATTGAAAGAAACGTATTTATTGGGAATTAGCAGCCATGTGCTGGATGGATATTTACTACCTACTTGTCAAAGCTCAGACACAAAGCTGTGTTTAATAATCTTTTTTTTTTTCCCTTTCAATTAGTTTGGGTTGGGGGGCGGGGGGGACCATCCCATTAATTCCGCATTAAATGCACATTTGGCAAATTTCAATTCTCAAGAGTGCTGACGTTGCTGTTGTGTTGGGTCTGGCTCTGGGGAAGGTGCCCTGGGATTTGTCACTCCTTGCCCTTTCCCAAGCTTGGGCCAGGGCAGTCTGGTGTCCCCCCAAGCCTCAGCTCTCCCCTCTCCAAACTGAACCAGGAGCTTTGTGGACCCATCTGGGGACTTTGGGTACTGAGTGCTGGCCAAAGACAACCTGCTCCTCTCCTCCTTCCAACAAAAAGTTTCAGTTATCTCAATGTTTAGAAGAAAATGTTGATAATTGGGTCTTCCTGGACGAGGCAGGGAGGGACATGAATGATTTAGAGGGAGCTGGATGGCAATCAGAACTCTCCTGCACCCTGTGCTGCCTTTCTTCCTCTTGCTTTGTGCTAAAACATTTATTGCCCATCACAAGCAGTTTCCTCAGGTGCCCAGTGCCTGTCCAGGCTGTGCTTTGCTTTCCCAGCTCTGTGAAAAAAAGCTGTTTATCCACATAGAATTATGAGCTGGGGGGGAAAGAATGACTTCCCACTCAGACCCCAGCACCGGGATTTGAGGGGAAGGTGTCTCATCCCTGCATCCCACGGGGATGCTCAGCCTGCTCGGTGTGTTTGGTGGGTGTGAGTGGTTTCCTTGGGTTGGCCTTGTCACTTGTGCCCTCGGACAAATTATTCCCCCTTTTCTGAACCTCAGCTCCTCGTCTGTGACAGGATCCAGCCCCAAAGCACAAGGGTTTTGTTAGCCAAGTGCAGGCAGCTGAAGGCCCCCTTTGAAACGTGCCCTGGGTGCCCTGGGGAAGGAAGTTTGTGTCTCGTTGCCCCGAGTTTAGCTCAGTGGTGTCTTTTTTCCTGCAAACCGAAGGTGTCTGTGTGCTCTGCCTGGAGGGGAACAGCCAAACAGCCGGGCTTGCATCACTGCCCGGGGCAAAGCCTGACCTCTGCCTTCCTCCTCCTAATTCAAAGGACATGGGGAAAGGGGGGAGATTTGTGTAGAAAACAAGACTGCGGGGATGGAGGGAACAAAAACTGTCCGAGGGTTTGCTTACAGCTCCTACGCCTGCGACAAGGAACAGCATCCCGGGGGGCACAGGCATTGCTGGATCCATCCCCCTTCCAGCAAACCCTCCTTCCCGGGGCCGGCAGGGACCCCACTAGATGGCAATGCTAATCTGCGCCGCGTTTCGGGAATGCTCGGCTTCCCTGGATGCTGCCCGTGCTCCGAGCAGGGCTCAGGCTGGGTGAGGACACCCCGGACGGCTTCTCATCCCGCTGGCGGAACGAGCTGCTTTATCCACCAAAAATAAAAGCAGAGCCACCTTTCCAGCCCCAGCAGACAGTGACATCATGTGTGTGTGTGTGTGTGCACTTGTCCCTGTGAACTCTGCCCTCCCACGCTTTCCTCCAGCACATGGAGCTTCCCACGTCAGAGCCGACAGTCCCAGTGCCAGGGACAGGCAGGCTGGGCAGAATTCTTCCCTACTCCCTTTTTTTTCCCCCAGGAGCTGGAATCTTGTTGCTTCAGTAGCACAGACAGCAGGCAGAAGCACCTGGTCCGTGTCCTGCTCACTCAGAGCATCCACGTTCCCCCCTCTCCTCCTGAAATCACTCCCAGTATTTCCTCTGTTCTCTGTGGAAATCGGTTCTCAGCAGTTCCCTTTATTCTGCCAGGCCAGTAGATACACCAAATCCCTTTTATTCCCCCCTCCCAGGCACTTTTGTCACTAATTGTTTCTGTGCCTTTGGTTGTTTCTCCTTTAGCCTCCCCCTCTCTCTGTGTCACCTGCCCTTGGCTCAGGATTCCGGTGCCATTGAAAAAACTCCTGCATGGTTCAAACTCCTGCATCTTGTTGCTATTTAGCCTGGCTGCTCTTTCCCCTTCTAATTGCTTTATTCCTTTCCCGGGGGCAGGGCCTGCTGCCTTTGGCATTTCTTAAGTAGCATCCACGCTGAGATGAAGGGTGTTAATTAGCTCGACAGGCTCAGGGTCGGGGAGGCCGTGGGTGTTCAGCCTCGGGTTTGGGCTTTGAGCCTCTGTGGGGATGAGCCCCCAGGAGATCATCATTAAACATTATCCCAGCTCAATCCATGGAAATCCATGCAGTCCAATGTCCCACATCCAGCAGATGAGCGAGGACTGTCCTGCCCGTATCCTCTGGGTTTATCCAACACCACGGAATCATCCAGGTTGGAAAAGCCCTCCCAGGTCATGGAGTCCAAGCTGTTACCCATCCCCACCGTGTCACCCAGTGCCACATCCAGTCACTCCTTGGACACCTCCAGGGCTGGGCACTCCAAACCCCCCTGGGCAGCCCCTTCCAATGCCTCACAACCCTTTCCAGGCAGAACTTCCT
>JAWWEU010000058.1:3095833-3112961 GCA_035583155.1 Acropternis orthonyx
ACCCCAGGGACACCAGTAAGACTAGTGTGACCACTGACACCAGTGACATCAGTGACACCAGTGCAATAACCAGCAAAACCAGTGTGATAACCAGTAAAACCAGTGCCCCAGTGCCACCGGAGCAATTGGTGCCCCCAGTGCCACCATGGCCCCACACCCAGTTCCTCCCATCAGTGGCCTCCAGTTACTCCAGCCCCTGCACCAGTGCCCAGCACCACTGGGGGCACTGGGAGCACTGGGACACCCTCGGTGGTGCCTCTGGGCCCACTTCCAGATGGGAAAACCAGGCAGGGCCAGGGTGGGACTTCCCAGTGTCCTGCACCAGTGTCCGTGTGTCCCTCTGTCCCCTGTCCGTGTGTCCCTCTGTGCCCAATCCATGTGTCCATCTGTGCCCTGTCCGTGTGTCCCTCTGTCCCCTGTCCGTGTGTCCCTCTGTGCCCTGTCCATGTGTCCCTCTGTGCCCTGTCTGTGTGTCCATCTGTGCCCTGTCTGTGTGTCCATCTGTGCCCTGTCTGTGTGTCCATCTGTGCCCTGTCCGTGTGTCCCTCTGTGCCCCGTCCATGTGTCCCTCTGTGCTCTATCCATGTGTCCCTCTGTGCCCCATCCATGTGTCCATCTGTGCCCTGTCCCTCTGTCCCCTGTCTGTGTGACCCTCTGTGCCCCATCCATGTGTCCCTCTGTGCCCCATCCATGTGTCCCTCTGTGCCCTACCCATGTGTCCCTCTGTCCCCTGTCCATGTGTCCCTCTGTGCCCTGTCCGTGTGTCCCTCTGTCCCCTGTCCGTGTGTCCCTCTGGGCCCTATCCATGTGTCCCTCTGTGCCCCGTCCCTGTGTCCCCTGTCCGTGTGTCCCTCTGTGCCCCGTCCCTGTCCCTCCGGGCCCCTCGTGGGGATGTGGGAGCAGCAGGAAACCGTCTCGAGCGGAGGAAGCGACAGAAGCCAAACCGCACGTCACGTGCTGAGCCCGTCTGGCCCCACAGCACAGAGAGGGGGGAACGGCCCAGAGGGGACCCCCCAGGAGCTGTGGGACACAGTGGGACACGGTGGGACACAGTGGGACACAGAGGGACACGGTGGGACACACCAAAGGATGCTGGAAGTGCGAGGATGGAGGAGGCGGTGGTGAAGCAAGGGGGGATCTACCTCCAGCTCCAGCAGACCTTTGGAAAGGTGAGGGGGTTTGGGGGCTGCTGGGGGGTCGGGGAGGGACACAGGGGGGGCTTGGATGGGTGGGATATGGGGGTGCAGGGGGTGGGATCCAAAGGGAGTGGGATGCTCAGCCATCCATCAGCTCCCTGTCGGCACGTTGGGGGCAGGCAGAGGGATGGGAGGTGCTGGGGGCACTTGGTAGGGACCACCCCAAGTGGGCCCTCTGCAGACTCAGGGGGTGGCTGATGTGAGCCAGCGTGATGGCTGTGACCCCCAGAGCTGGGGGGTGACAGATGTGACCCCAAACCTGTGTTGGGTGGTGGATGTGGCCCCCAGACCCACACTGGGCGATGGCTGTGACCCCCAGAGCTGGGGGGTGACAGATGTGACCCCCAGACCCATGGCTAGGGTGACAGATGTGACCCCCAGAGCTGGGGTGTGGCTGACGTGACCCCAAACCTGTGTTGGGTGGTGGATGTGGCCCCCAGACCCACACTGGGTGATGGGTGTGACCCCCAGACCCCTGTTGGGTGACTGATGTGACCCCCAAAGGCAGGAGGTGATGGATGTGACCCCCAGACCCACACTGGGTGATGGATATGACCCCCAAAGACAGGGGGTGACTGATGTGACCCCCAAAGCTCTGTTTCCATGGCTGATAAAGTCGGGGTTTGACAACTGACTCCCAAAGGGGAAGGAGCTCAGGGGCATCTCCGGCTCTGCTGCCGGGTCTTGTTCCCCATGGACACTCTCCAAAGGGGATCCAAATGCCATGGAAAGGGCAGGGCAGGCAGGCAGGGTGCAGGCAGGGCGCAGGCAGGGCATCCCCTTCCCACAACAAGGCAGGAGCACACGGTGCCTGCAGTGGTGGAGGATGGAGAGCAGGGCCGAGGCCACTCGGATGCAGATCCCAGCACTGCATCCCAGGAAAAGGGAGTGGTGTTCTGGAGGAGCTGGGGGGGGGACACCCAGGCAGGCCCTGAAGCAGGAGCTGCTGTGCAGGAGCTGCTGGGTTTGGTGCAAGACTTCCTTCTGTCCCCACTTCCCCTCTGACACTGGTGCCTCCCCCACTCTGTGAGCCCCAAATTGCTGCTCCCCGAATTGCTGGGAATTGTTTAAAATCTGGTGTTTCCAGGGAAAATGGAGAAAACAAGGAGCAGGGGGGCTGTGGGGAGGACTTTTGGGTGCTGCAGGGGTGGGAGGGCATGGGATGGGTCCCAGTGCTGGGTGAGGATGAGAATGGGATGCTCCTGGTGCCTTTCCCAGCTGGAAAAGCCAGAGATACTTATCCAGGGATATTTAAACCCCAGTTCATCTCACCACCCCCCCCCACACACACTCTGCCCAGTCCTGGGTGAGGTGCCAAACCCTTCCCTCCCCACGTCCTACCCTGTCTTCCCGCATGATCCCAACGAGGAATAAAACCCCCTGGGAGGGTAAAAAAAAAAGCCCCCTCTGATTCCCCCCGCGGCAGAAGTGGAAGAAGTTCTGGGGCATCTTATACCGGGAGAGCTCCTGCTCCACAGCCCGCCTGGAGCTGCTGGAGGGCTCGGGGCCGGCGGAGAAGCCACGGAAAGCCGACGGGAGCAAGAGGCTGGTGCGGCTGAGCGACTGCGTGCACGTGGCCGAGGCGGGAGGAGATGCCACCTGTCCCAAGGACACCGTCCCCTTCCTGCTGGAGACCACGGACAGGCGTTTCCTCCTGGCCGCTGACGCCGCCGAGGCGGCCGACTGGATCCAGAGGCTGTGCGAGCTGGCATTCCCGGTACGCTCCCGGCTGGGCTGGGGCTGGCGGGGTCCCTGGGGTGGGGGGATCCCGGGGGATGCCGGTGCCTAAAACTGGAGGAATAATTCCCTGGACAATTTTGGGTGTAAAAAGGGGGAAAGGGGCTCTTTGCTTGGTGGCGCGTTTGGTGCGGAAAACGTACTGCACGCACACAGTTTTTATAATAACAACTCATGATAATAATCTGGACATCACCTCATTGGTCACACCCGTTCCCAAAATCCACCATCCCACCCTCACCTCGCCTCCCAAATCTGAGTCAGTGATGGGCCTAAAACCACCACCCCTCATCATCCTCATACTCTCTGCCCTCCTTGGAAGGACTTCAAGGCTTCTGAGTAGTTCTGACTTGGCTCTATCAAATACCCTGCCCCTGTTTCTGCCTTATTCTGAGCCCAGGTGTTTTTGCACCTTGCTGAAATCTTTATCCATGGGAATTCTTGGCCAGGAACGTTAAACAGCATTTTCAGGAATCTTGCACAAATGTGCTTGGCTAAAAGAGCTGTATTAAAATTTGATATAATACAGAGTTTAAGGCTCTGCCCTCACTCACTGACCACTCTCTCCCGGGCAGAGGAGCAGGGAGGAGCAGCCAGCAGGCAGGGATGGCCCTCAGAGCTCGCTGGGTGCCAACGGAGAGTTCTCCATGGAGGAAAACTCCCTGTACAGCTCCCGGAGCAAAGGTAGGGAAGTGGGGGCTGGGTTTGCTTGAGTGGGGAGGCATCACCTCATCCCCCCCCTCCCCTTCATGCCCGTGCCAGGGAGATTCTTTGTGCTTCCTTGTGCTTCCTCCTGCTTCCTTGTGTTTCCTACTGCTTCCTCATGCTTCCTTGTGCTTCCTCATGTTCCCTTGTGCTTCTTCATGTTCCTCGTGCTTCCTTGTGTTTCCTCCTGCTTCCTCCTGCTTCCTTGTGTTTCCTCCTGCTTCCTCGTGTTTCCTCGTGCTTCCTTGTGCTTCCTCATGCTTCCTTGTGCTTCCTCGTCTTTCCTTGTGCAGGGCAGCAGCTCCGAGCTGCGTGGTGGGAAGTCTCCTCCCCAAACAGCCTCTTCCTGCTGCGGTTTGGCAGGGCTGGCTTTGCTGGGTTTGCTGCTCTATCTCCCGTGGCCGGAGCCCTCCGGCCCTTATCAGCCGGACCCTGCCCCTCCGAGGGGGGGGGGGGGGGGGGGCGGGGGGAGATGCCCCTCTGCGCCGCCCCCGGGCCCAGGCCGCTCTGCTCCTCCCCCGTGGCCAATCCCGATGTTGTCCCACCTGCAGCCGGCTTGGAGCAGGAGTTTGAGGTGACGGTGAGGGCCACCCCGTCGTCACAGCGCTGCCGGCTCCGGGGCAGGTACATCCTGCGGGCTGGGGAGGAGGCGCTGGAGCTGCGGCACTTCCAGACCTCGGAGCCCCTCTACAGTTGGCCCTACCGATTCCTGAGGCGCTTCGGGAAGGACAAGGTAGGTGGGCAAGGAGGCTGGGAAAGGGTCTGGAGCACAAGTCCTGTGAGGGGAGGCTGGGGGAGGGCGCTCAGCCTGGAGAGGAGGAGCTCAGGGGAGACCTTGTCACTCTCTACGACTCCCTGAAAGGAGGGTGTAGCCTCCTCTGTAGGAGGAGTAGGTGGGTATTGGTCTCTTCTCCCAGCAGTAGGACAAGAGGGCACAGCCTTAAGCTGCACCAGGGGAGGTTTAGGTTGGATATGAGGAAGAAGTTCTTTTACAGGAAGAGTGATTGGGCATTGGGAAGGGGCTGCCCAGGGAGGTGGTGGAGTCTGGAGACTGGATGTGGCACTCAGCGCCGTGGGCTGGTTGACAAGGTGGTGTTGGGTCAAAGGTTGGATTTGATGATCTCGGAGGTCTTTTCCGGGCTGTGATTCTGTGTGGATGAGGGAAGGGCGGGCTGGCAGGGGGCTGGCACGCAGGCAGACTCATCCCATCCGTCCCCCAGGTGACCTTCTCCTTCGAGGCCGGCCGGCGCTGCACCTCCGGCGAGGGCAACTTCGAGTTTGACACCCGGCAAGGCAACGAGATCTTCCAGGCCATCGAGTCGGCCATCGACATGCACCGGGGCCGGGGGGGCCCTGGAGACGAAGCCCCCCGGCCCCTCGGCCACGCCAGGATGCCCAGCTGGGCACAGGGGCACGAGGAGCCCGCTGCCACCAAAGCCCCCTCGTCGGAGCCCACCCGGGAGGGGAAGGCGCCCAAAGCCAAGCCCCCCACGGTGATGCCCCCCAGCAGCTGCCCCGGGGTTGGGGATCCATCATCGGGAGCCTTCCAGCCCTCCCGAGGTGCCGATTATTCCCACGATTCCCTCCCGCGGGGGAAGCCGCCGGTGCCTGGGAAGAGCTGGAAGCAGGATGCTCCGGCCACGGGCGAGTCCGACTACGCCGTCCCCTTCGACACCATCGCCTTCATGTCCCGCCAGTTCGCCCCCGAGGCGGGTCCCGACCCCCTCTACAGCAGCGGCCGGGAGGCGGGCGGGGGTCCCCAGCAGCCCCCCCTGCGCCCCACCCGAGCCAAGCCCGAGCACATCTACGACGAGCCCGAGGGTCTCTCCGCCCTCTCGGTGTACGACGAGCCCGAGGAGGTGAAGGGGGAGGCGTGGAGGCTCCAGGCGGCCCCGGAGGAGCCCCCCGGGCACGACAAGCCCTACAACCCCCAGCGGGACGACTACGCCGTGCCCAAGGGGCTCGTCCCGATGCGCCAGCCCTTCCTGCTCCAGGGCAAGGAGTGGCTCGGGGACACCGAGTATGACAATGTGGCCCTCAAGGTCGCCAAGAAGAGGAATCTGCAGTGAGCGGGATGGCGAGGAGAGGAGAGGAGGAAAGGAGCCCCCAGCTATCCCTCCCCCGGCAGAGCTGAGACCCCCCCGCCCAGCCCAGCGCACCCACGGCTGGGGGTCGGAGGGGGGGGACACGGGCATCCCTGGGGAGCGGCCGGGCACATCTGGGCAGTGGCAGAAGCACATATGGGCAGCGGCAGAAGCACATCTGGGCAGCGGCAGAGGCACATGTGGGAAGCGGCAATGGGCACATCTGGGAAGCGCTGGAACCGGGAAGCGCCCACTGGAGGGCAGTGCGAGCCCACCGTACGGGCAGCGTGTGCGGAACCTGCCCCAGCAGCTCGGATCCCAAATCCCGCTCCTCACCCCGGTCAAACCTCGGGAATAGCGGTTCTGCCCGGCACGGATCCCCATACGCCCCCCAGGGATGCACATCCAGAGGCATGTGGAGTGTGCACGGGCATGGGAGGCTCAGCCTGTGCTGGCTGGGGATGCACATCCCCAGGGATGCACATCCCACACCTTCAGGATGGGCAATGCACATCCCACACCTTCAGGATGGGCAATGCACATCCCCAGGGATGCACATCCCACACTGAGGGATGGACAATGCACATCCCACACCTTCAGGATGGACAATTCAAATCCCCAGGGATGCACATCCCACACCCAAGACCCCCCGTGCCCACACACCGTCCCCAGTACTCCCAGTATGTACCAGTGCCATGGCAGGGCAGGGCACTATGCCCATCCAAAGGTGCCACCACATCCTCCCTCAGCACAAGCAGGGCCACAAATTCCTGCTGTTTCAGCCACATTTTTATTTTTAATCCTTTTTATAAACCCACTTTCCATCCCCTCTGAATTATGGACGGAATCCTCGGCTTTATGGTCACAGAGGTTTTCTTGGCTGGCTCTGCTCCTCCCAGTACAGACCAGTATGTGCTGGGCACATACTTGCTTTGGGTCCTCCTCCTCTTCCTCCCAGCCACCTCGACCCCCTCCCAACCCTTCCTTGGGCACATCCAGCCCCTCAGCCCGGCACGATCCCCAGTTCTCCGTGGAATTCCACGTTTCCCTGGCACAGAACACCCTCCCAGGGCTGTGCGAGGCTCTGTCTGTGCCCCTCACCCTGCACAAGCCACCTCAGAGCCCACCAGCTCCATCACCAGCCTGGAGGGACCTCGGGAGCCGCTGCCGGTCCCTCCCCATCCCATCAGGTCTTTCCACGGGAGGCAAAGACAAACCATGAATTATTTATAATCTCTTTCAATCAAAGAAATGCTCAGGTGCTTCAGTTAATTTCCTGGATCCTGAAAATCCAAAGTGCAGATTTTAATAAGGCAAATTAAGTGCTTTTTATACGATACGCTGATTAAAGCTCCGTGTCCATCGATCCATCGCGAGGTGGGATCGGAGGGGATGGGACACACACAGGTCCCCACAGCCTCATGCAGGTGGGCACTGGGCCCCATTCCCTGCTCCAGGTGGGATCACACGGGGATGCTCCATGTGCGGAAACACCTAAAAGTGGTCAAAAATAAAGGAAAAAAACAAGTCTCCAGCGGGTTTTCCCAAGAAAAAATATGGAGCGAGGCAGATCTTGCTGTGCCCTGGGCAGGGGTTTAGGAGGCAGCAGGATTCGCCGAAGGATGGGAGGTGTTCCTTATCCCGTGGCTCCTCATCCTTTCCTGGAGCCATTCCTATGGCAAGAAGGGATGATCCCTGTCCATGATCAGGCTGGTTCCCATCTCCAGGGTATTCCAGGAGATGGATATGGCCAGGAGCATTCCCCAGCTGGAGCCACGGGGACTCCTGACAGCACGACAATGCCACTCACTGGGAATCAATTGCTTGAGCATGTGTTGTTATTAATTAACGCTCATTATGGAGGTTATTTATTATTAATCTGTGTTAAAACAATCCTCACCTCCTCCAGCCCAGCTTCCCGCTGCATCCCTGCTCCTTCCAGTGCCTCTATTCCTTTTCATTAGCCAAAGACATGGAAACAGCACCTGGACTTCACTTCCAAATCCTATTGGAAGCAGGCAGCCAGGATGATGAGGGATCCTTGGGAATGGCACTATAAAAAAAACATGGAAAGACCTCCCAGACTTCACTTCCAAATCCTACAGGTTTAATGGGATTTGTAGTGGGCAGCCAGAATAATGAGGGATTGCTGGGAATGGCACTAATCAAATTGTAGAGGGAGCGGCACGGATTGGGTGGAGCGCTGGGAGTTTGGGTGCTGGAATAGCATCCCCTGCCTGCCCCATCCACATGGATGGGGTTTAGGGTGGAAAAGGCAACTTATTCTGGAATATTAAGTCCAAGTAAGGAGGGTGCAAAGCTGGAAAAACCTCTGGAGGGGCTCAGTGAGGGGCTGGGCTAGGAAAAAAAATCAATGGCAGGGAGGGAGGGAAGAGGTCGGAGCACAAAGGCCCAGACAAATGGAGAGGTTTAATCTGATTTGGGAGTTCTTGTCGTTATTGAATTATGCTGATTATAAATCATTTAGGAGCAGGGATCATCAAAACAGGGATTTGTTCAGAGCTTGGAGGGGCGAGGCAGAGCTGCATCCCAGGATGGAGAAGGGCATGGAGCAGGATCCCAAGGGAAGGATGGGCTGGCAGGCATTGGAGGGGCAGAGCGAGGAAAGAGGGAGGTGGCATCTCCAGGGTGGAGCTGATGGGAAATCAAGGCTTGGGCACGGACTGGGGATGCAGCCCTGTGGAGAAAACAGGGAGGATCCCAAGGGAAAGCTGAGCTGGCAAGGCTTGGAGCTGCAGGGCACGGAAAGAAGGGTGCAGGTATCTCTGGGATGGACGGAAAGGGGCACCGATCAGGGATGCAGGCCCACAGAGAAAGCAGGGAGAATCCCAAGGGAATACTGGGCTGGCAGGGGCAGAGCAAGGAAAGAGGGATGTGGGCATCTCCAGGGTGGAGAGGATGGGGAATTAAGGATTGGCACAGACCAGGGATGCAGCCCTGTGGAGAAATCAGAAAGAATCCCAAGAGAAGGCTGAGCTGGCAAAGCTTGGAAGGGTAGGCCATGGAAGGAAAGGTGCAAGTATCTCTGGGATGGGGAAGATGGGGAAGTAAGGATTGGGCACAGACTAGGGATTCAGTTGTGTGGAGAAAACAGGGAGGATCCCAAGGGAAAGCAGTTCTGGCAAGGCTTGGAGGGGCAGAGCACGGAAAAAGGGGTATGGGCTTCTCCATGATGGACAGAATGGGGAAATAAGGATGGGGGGAAAGGAACTGGTGCAGCCCTGGGGAGAAAGCAGGGAGGATCCCAAGGGAAAGCAAGGCTTGGAGTGGCAGGGCACGGAAAGAGAGGAGCAGCCATCTCCAGGATGGAGAGGATGGGGAATTAAGGAGCTGAAGAAGCAGGATAGGGGTGCTGCCCATGCCCTGGAGGTGCTGCCCCCGGGGCCGGGCACAGCAGGACCATCTCTCCTGCCTGCTCTGCCCACCCTTGTCAAGGCAGCTCGTTTTCCCATTACTGTCTCCTTGGATTAGGGATGCGCCGGCTCTGCAGCGCTCCCACCCCGCGCCGATCCAGGCGCCAGGGAGAGCTGCAAACTGCATTAGAGCCTTGCCAAGGAGCCCCTAATGCCATTAGGGGGCAGGAATTAGAGGTGCTAAATGACAAGCCCCTAATCAGCCCCGGGATTTATGTCAATCACGTTCCCGGAGCAGGGAGGGGCAGGGCCCTTCATTCAGAAAAAATTGCCTAATTGGGAAGGTCTGGATTCTCTCCGCCTGTCTCGTTCCTGGAGCTCTGGAGCTCCTGGAAGGCTTCTCGGGATGGGGGGGATGAATGAAGGTGATGGTGAGAAGCAGGATGAGGGGCAGGGAGGTGGCAGAGGGCAGGGACAGGCAGCTCCTGCCTCCATCCTTTCCCTTTTGGTGGCTGGAGGTATTCCAGAGTGGTTATTACTGGGAATTGCGTCATTCCTCACTGTATGGGAAAACAGAGACTGTTTTCATCCTCTGTTTGCCCACTTCATGGGTGCCCTAAAGGAGCTGGGCTGCCTTCCTGCCCTCGGCTGCAGCCAAATTAATTGGCAATTACCAGGAGTCCATAAAGCCTGACTCTGCTGGGGAAGGAAGCTGTAAAAGCCGTGTGTCCACAGCCGTAATTCCTTCATTCCTCATTGATCCCGTGGCCTCTGCTGCCCATGGCTTGGCTCTGGGGTGATGGGCTGGGTCCCCTCAGAGCCACCAGCATCGATTCCGGGGACCTCGGCCAGCCTGGAGCATCTCTGACCCTCCTCATGCTGGGAGCACATTCCCGGGCTGATTCCAGCCTGGAACAAAGTCACTCGCCCTTCCTCTCCTTTCCATCCATAAAAATGTCTGGAAATATTTATAGTTATGGCTCCTGGGGGATAAAAACCACCCCATAGTTGCTGCTCCAAGGTGGGCATTGCACAGCAATCCCCCAGCAGCAAAATCCCCCCCCCACCCCCCTTCCCCGAGGGATGCAGGGAAGCTGATCTGCTGCTGCTGGGAATGAGTGGAATTCTGCAGGACGGTGGGACACCAGGACAGGTTTCCCAGAGAAGGTGTCACATCCCTGGAAGTGTCCGAGGACAGGTTGGATGGGGCCTGGAGCAACCTGGTCTAGTGGGAGGTGCCCCTGACCATGCCATGAGATGAGCTTTCAGGTCCCTTCCAAACCAAACCATCCCACGATTCTGTTGTTCTGTTCTCCCATCCCTCTGCGGGTGCTGGAGGAACAGCCCTGGACACCAGGAATTTGCTGGGAAGGAGGTCTTGGAGTGCCAGGACAGGGGGGAATGGCTTCCCACTGCCAGAGGGCAGGGATAGATGGGATGGTGGGAAGGAATTCTTCCCTCTGAGGGTGGGGAATGGATTTCCCAGAGAAGCTGTGGCTGCCCCATCGCTGGAATGTTCAAGGCCAGATTGGAGCAACCTGGGATAGTGGAAGGTGTCCCTGCCCACGGCAGGGAGTGAAACTGGATGGTCTTTAAGGTATCTCCCTACCCAAACAATTCCAGGATTTTAAAGGCTGCTAAAACCTGCCCTTCCCCATCCAGGTGGGTTCCCAGGATGGATTTGCTCCCTCTGTCCCCTGCGGAACAACCACCTTTCCCGAGGACTCATCTCATTAGAGAAGAAGCCGGGAAGCAGCGGAATTTCCACCCTGCTGCTCTCAGTTATCTCTGCGAAAGGGGAGCCAATTACCAGCAGCTGGCGAGAGCCTAAAATTATTATTAATTTCAAACAAAGCATATGCTTTGTGTTAACAATCCTCCGTGGTGTGGCAGAAGGGCCGATCCCATCCAGATGGCTCAACGTGCCGTGGGAATGATTCATGCCGGGCTCTGCCGCCTCTCCACAGCGGCACTGGGATGGAGGGCAGGGGACATTCCGTGCCTGGATGGGGTGACCCGGCAGCAGGAGCCCGGCACAGGGTCACAGCCAGCATCAATTAGTGCTCATAATTAAAAATATACCCTGTGCGCTTGACCTGAGCACATCCCAGTGTCCCCACCCGCGGGGATGTGGCAGCTCCGGAGGGTGGAAGATCCAGCAGCACAGGGAGGATAAGGAATATCACACCGTAATGCATATTACGGAACTATAAATATAGCAGAGGTACATGGAGGAAGGTTTGGATCCCAGCCAGAGACCTGCTGTCCCAGCAGGAGGCAAAGCACCATCCCATGGGGTGCTGGAGGCTCTCCCTGCCCCTCTCAGACTTTCCTTCACTGGAGTTACACTCAAATAAAAGCTGAATCATTTTCCTTTTTATCCCTGCACGTGGAGACGGACAGAGAGGCATTTCCCAGTTCGACTCCAGGGTGTCCAAAGTCCTGAGCCCCTCTGGAAGCACCTTGGCCCCCAGAGAAGTGCTGCTTTGCTTCCTTAGCCAGCCGTGGGAAATCGCAGGGATAGGTGTTAATGCAGAGTTCAGAGCAGCATTCCCTCCTGGAATCGCAGCAATCGCACCCAAAATAACTGGTGTGAAAGCAAAGGACAGGTTCTATTTTTACCAGGAAGTGGGAGCTGCTGACACGGATTGCCTTGGGAGGGAGGAGCTGCTCCACCCTGCTGACCCCTGTGGGCCCATGGAGAGCATGGACACGGGAGATATTCAGGGAAAAAAGGTCTGTTCGCAGCAACAGGGACTCATTTGGACACGGATCATCCCCAAAGGGGATTTTCCTTTGGGTCTGTCCATCCTCAGCTTCCAGCAAGACCCTGGTCCTTGGGAAGAGTTTGCAAAGCTGCTCCCACCACAGGATGCCCCTGCATCCCACTTTCCCCCATCTTTTGGTCACATCAATAGCTCGATGTCCTTGTGGGGCTCCAGAAATCCTGCTGGATTAGCAATTCCGGCGTGGAACATCTCCTGCCTGGACACGGGTAGCGAGATCAAGCTCAGAGTGTCCCAATCCCCATTCCAGGAGGGCCCACAGAGCCTTTTCCCTGTGAGGACGGTGCTGCTCAGCCCCCCCAGGGCCTCAAAAAGGGGGTGGCAGGAGCGTCAGAGCTCCTTTAAATCCCAACCACTGGAACTGGGAGCGGAGTATCTCCAGGGAAGAGGGGTAAAAATAGCTGCTGCTCTGTGTCAGCAGCCGGGGCTCTGTCAAGGGCAGGGGCGAAGGCTCGTTATAAATAGGAGTAATTAATTACTCGAGCGGGGACGTGGCACTTAATGAGGGGTTGGGCTGACACCAGCTTGAAGCTTCCCAGCATGGGAATCCACGGCCCAGTGTGGAGGAGCTCTGGGAAGGATGGGATGGCTGATATGTCTGAGGACACCCCTGGGGTGTGGGGAGGGCAGGAGGAGGAGGAGGAGGAGGAAGAGGAAGAGGAGGAGGTGGGGAAAGAAAAACACTGGCATCTTAATTACAGCCCTGCCAGCCGAGCCGATACCTGGTGACGGAGTAACTGTGTCCGGGAGGGGCGGGAAGGGTTACTGTTAATTTTATGGTAATTAAAGCCCTCTGCCACGGCTGCCCGAGCGCTCTGAGGGGGCATTGGCAGGCGGGGGTCCTGCTGGGGAGGGTCTGGTACCCCCTCCCTACCCACCCCGTGCCCTTCACACCCCCCCAGATCAGCCGCGGGGGTGTCCAGGCTCCTCCTCCTCCCCATAGCCTGGAATGCCAAGACCCGGCTTTTCCCGACAGTGAGGAGCGTGAGGGATGGAGAGAAAGGAGAAGAGCAGGAATAAAACACCAGGAAAAAGAAGAGGGCTTGGGAGGAGGCAGAATGCGGGAATGGTGCCTATGGAGGGGACAGGCAGATCCGTGGGGCGGGATGGGGCGGCCCTGGCTGCCTCCTGTCCCTCCCTCTGGAATCAGTCCGGGAAAGCCGCTCCAGCTCGGCACGGAACGGGTCGGACCCGCCTGGGCTGGAGTCACATCAAATATCCATGGGAGTGCTAATGGGGAGAAGCAGCTGAGCACAGAAATATCTCTGCATTAATCCCGCAGGAGCTGCGGCAGCGGGCACGGGATGGGAGTGGCAGAGCCCTTTCCCTGGCAGCGGGATCTCGGCTGCTCCCCAACCCCTCCAGGCCATCCAGGGGGATCCCAGCAGGGAGGCTTGGGAGGCTGGAGGACCCCTCAGAACTGTGGGAAAACTCACTGCACCAACTTTCCACGGTGTGGGGCCCTAAAATCGCCGATCCCAGATTCCATTAGCCCCGGGAGGGGAGCACAGGGGCAGGCTGATCCCATGGAGCAGCAGAGCCGATGGAAGCTCCCATTCCTGCTGAGCCAGCCGGGAGCTGATTCATGGCCCCATCAGTGCCGGGTAGTTATGCATAAGGCAGCAATAATGGAAAGGGAGCAAAGCCATCCTATCCACGGGATTTATGGAGTGCAGTCAGACCTGCTGGCCTTTCAGGCCCTCCCCCACACCGACCTGGGCCCCGGGAAGGTGCCACCCGTGTGAAATCCTCTGGCTGAGGCTCTGAAAGCCCCTCGAGCTCCATGGGGGTGAGGAATGCCCAGGGAAGGGAGCAGAGTTACCAGGTCATGGAATGCTGATCCCATTTGAGCCAGGCCCCAGTGCCATGGGGGATGGAGGAGCCTGGCAAGGCAGGATGGGTTGGATTTATCTCTTGTGAACAGCAGCAGAGCTGCTCAGGAGAGAGCTGGGGGTGTTGGGATGAGTCTGTGCATCAGCATCCACAGTAATCGAGTTAAAAAGTCAATCACTGAGTCACAGATCCACTTTTCCATGATTCTGTTCTTATGGACACCCCAGACTCCCTTCTGTTTCCAATTATCCCAGCTCTCCTGGCCCCGCTGCCAATATATAATCTGTTTTCTCATCATCTTCCTCCCATCCCTTGAACACACTCCTGGCTGCAGCCCTCAGTGCGTGGGGCCTAAGGGAAAATCGGGAAGAGAACCATGGAATCATGAAATGGTTTGGGTTGGAAAGGAGTTTAAAGCTCATTTCTTTCCACCCCCTGCCATGGGCAGGGAAACCTTTCCACTCTCCAGGTTGCTCCAAGCCCTGTCCAGCCTGGCCCTGGACACTGCTGTGACTGAGGCTTTGGGTGCCCCACAGGGAGCGCCTCTCATGCTCCGTGGGGATGAGGAGAGCCCGGGAAAGGGAGCAGAATCCCCCGAATCCTGCAGGTCACAGCAGAGCTCCTGCCTGCTGCCCCGACATCATCCATCCCCACCCCGAGGCTCCGCAGGGAAGAGACGCTCGACATCCCCGACATTCCCATGGGCAGCATCTGAAGGTCACCGCCCCCTTTTCCCCTTTCCAGACCCATTCCCGAGGACCCGATTGCCACTTTTTCCCAGTAAGTGCAGTGCACTTTAACCTACAGCCCATTATTGGAGCCATCATCCCTTTTCCATCCCCAAAGCCCCGTTAGTGTCAGAGCCGGCCCCTCCGCCTGCACTTTATGCCTTCTCTGCTCTGGGCTAAGTGTTCCCTTGGCCCCTCCTTGTCAGGGGGGTTCAGGGTTGCTGCACTTTCTTCCTCCTGGATTATTGATCCCTAATTCCCCTCCGGGGGGATCTGCTCTCTCCCTGCTGCATTTTTTCCCCTGCTCTGCTGCGGTACCTCAGAAACCCCACGCTGCTCCCCATCCCTGCACAAGGGGCTGGGATTGGGAATGCCAAGATTTCTTTCCAGAGCAAAGACCAAAGCATGAAGCTGCAGAGGAAGGATGGTTTAAAACAAGCCCCTCCTGGGCAGGTAGCAAACACTACCAGTGCAGTGCTTTGAACTATTTCATTTGGGGGAAAAAGGGGGTAGAAATACCACAACCCAGCTTTCCATGCTCCAGCAAAGCCCAAAACCAGCTCTTCACCCCCACGCTGGGCTTTTACTGCCTCCCCACCTCTTCGGTCCCCCCAGCCGGTGTTCCAGAGCTGGGATTTGGGAGGAAAAGCAGCTCTGAGGCTGAGGCACCGCCAGCAGCGCTGCGGATGAACGACTCCAGGTTTCCACAGTCATCCTTTCACAGTCCTCCTCCAGGACAGGAGGAGGGCTCTGCTGGCCAAAAAGGCATCGCCAGCTTTCCTGAGCCCTGTGAGCCGTGAAGATGATGAGTAACAAAGAAAAATGAGACCCTTAAGGGCTTTTTCCCACCCGACGCGGGACCGGCGCCTCTGCCCGTCCCCACCCCGCCAGTCCCCGGGTTCTCCATCCCTCAGGATCCTCAGCATCCCTCCGCTTTCGGAGTTTGTTTGTTTGTGTTGCCTGTCAGCTCCCTCTCCCCCCGCATCCCAGATGAGAGCGGAATGCATGCTAATAAATTCTGGATCGGCAGCAGCACCCGGAGACAGGGAAAAGCTGCTTGAATTACAAAGGGAGGCTTTCGCAGCCTGCACCTGGATTTGCTTCTCAGCCCGAGTTGGCTCCCTTGGGGCAGGGATGCAGGGGATGGGCGGGCGTGGGGGATGCAGGGAATGGGGCGGAAGGCAAGCAAGGGACGGGGTTTGGAGTGGGGGATAACGGCGCTCACACTGCCACTACCGCGGGGTACCCCGAGCTGTCCCCCCACCACGTCCCCCCCCCCCCGGGGGTCGCTCCGAGCCGCTCCCCCCCTCAAGGCCCCCGCCAGCCCCCGGGATGCCACAGCAAAGATTAGGGCTGTTTCCTTTTCTTCGGCGAGGAGCGTAATCCCCCCTTTGAAAGGCGCATCCTCCGCTTGATGCTTCCTGACATTAATATTATCATCTCCAAGCAGCCGCAGAGCCCAGCTGTCGCCTGCGATTAGGGCACTGACACAGATCGGTGCAAGATTTCACAGGCGGCTCATTACGGCTGACTCGGGCTCTGCTCGGCTTATATAACTCATCTTGCATAAACCTGTCACCCGCAGGAGCTGCTCCACCGCCCGGCCCCGCCGGTGCCGAGCAGGGCTGGGGCAGGGGGAGGGGGGATGAAGGGCATCGCCCCCCTCATCGTCTCTGAGCATCCTTGCCAAGGGGGGTTTCGTCTGCTGGAGCAGCCCGGGAGGGCGGGCAGAGGGGTTGTACTGGTGTGGGAGTGGCTTCCAGGGAGGGGGGGAAAGACCCCCCGGAGGTCTGGAGGGATGAAAGGAGCCCCCCCCAGCATTCCCGGTGGGCTGGAGAGTCAACCTGGAAGGATCTTCCAGGGGCACATCACAAACTGGGGAGGGGATTAAATGACCCCCAGAGGGGTGAAAGGAGCCTCGCGGCATCCCGGGTTTTGTAGAGAGTCAGACTGGGAGAGGAGAATCTTCCAGGGGCTTGTCACAGGTTTGGGAGGGTTTAAAGGACCCCGGACTCCTGGAGGGGTGAAGGGAGCCCCCCAACATCATCCTGGGTGTGCTGGAGAGCTGGACTGGTTACACTGGGAGAGGAGAATCTTCCAGGGGCTTGTCACGGGTTTGGGAGGGGGGAAAGGCCCCTCAGAGGGGTGGAAGGACCCCCAGACCCAGATCCCTGGAGGTGTGAAAGGAGCATCCCAGGAGTTCTAGAGAGTCAGACTGGTTACACTGGTAAAGGAGCAATTTCCAGGGACATGTCACAGGTCGGGGAGGGCTGAAAGACCCCCGGAGCCCCCCAACATCCCAGATTTACTGGAGAACCACAGATTCAGAGGGTCGTGCAGCAAAACACATCCTGCTCCCAAACCAGCAGGGCCGGACAGAGGGCACAGGCTGAGCCACACGCTGATGCTCCTGTCCCTTCTCCCTGCACAGGGCAGTGTCGGGAGGCAGGACAGAATTCCCAAGGCTGGAGCTGGGGAACACACTCGGGACGCGCTGGGGGTTCATCCATGGCCTCAAACAGGCCGCAGCTCGCTGGGTCCGGCTGTTGGGGTGGGTTTTTTTTGGTGCGCGGCTCATCCGTGGAGCTGCTGCCTCCAGCAGCACGGTGGCTCCCGAGCTCTGCCGCAGGGACCCTGCGCGGCCACCGGGGCTAGGGGCAGAGCACCGGGATGCTCCCGATGGAA
>JAWWEU010000058.1:3113061-3149546 GCA_035583155.1 Acropternis orthonyx
GGGTGGCACGGGGATCTGTGACATCCTGAGCTGGGCACCGGGATGCTCCCGATGGAAGGGTGGCACGGGGGTCTGTGCCATCCTGAGCTGGGCACCGGGATGCTCCCGATGGAAGGGTGGCACGGGGATCTGTGACATCCTGAGCTGGGCACCGGGATGCTCCCGATGGAAGGGTGGCACGGGGGTCTGTGACATCCCGTGCTGGGCACCGGGATGCTCCCGATGGAAGGGTGGCACGGCGGTCTGTGACATCCCGTGCTGGGCACCGGGATGCTCCCGATGGTAGGGAACCTGTGGAACCGCTGGGCCTGGCACCTTGTGCTGGCACCTGGGATGTTCCAGATGCGAAGCTGGCATCTGGAATCCTGTGCTTGGGGACTGGGATGCTCCCGGTTCATCCCATCCCGCCGCAGACCGCCCCATCACCCCTCCAGGGCGGGCGGGGGGCAGGAGCCGGGCTGGCAATGTGACCCCGGTCCCCGAAGGGCTCATCAGCGACGGCAGCAGAACCGATGTCACCTCCTTGCAATTAATCAGAGGAGTCATTAGTAAATGAAACAACCGCGGCTCATCAGCTGGAGAAAACGCCTCTGCCGCGGCTCCTGCCAGGAGTGGGGGAGCCGGAGACGCAGACAGTTAAAATTAGGTGTCTGGTGTCTTTCTCTCCTTCGTTTTCGAACATTTTGGGTTTAAACCCTCCCCCGGAGCTCTCCGCTCATGTTCTGGGTGGGGGGGTTGGCTGGTTACTCCTCCTCAGGGGATGCTCGAAAACCCCCCCCCGCTTCCCACAGAGGGGGCTTGCAAAGCCTTCCCTGGGGTTTGTGCTTCCCTATTCCCCCCTCCATCCCTCTCCTTGTGTATCCCTGTGTTTGCCGTATCCGTTACCGGCAACATTTGGGATCAGGCGGCCGGTGAACAAAAGAGCTCCGTGAAATCCGAGCTCCCCCAGTTGCTATGTAATTATTTCCACGCTACCCAAGCAATAGGTGGGATTTCTTGCCAACACTGATTGTTCCCAGACACCTCGGTGCCGAGGATGCCAGAGGATGGTTGCAATGGCCAGAACAGCCTAATTAGGGATAAATCATTAATGATGAGCCCTGTCTTGCTGGCAAGCTCCAGGTTGGCTCCTGAAAATGCTGCCCTGGATCTGGTAGCACTGGGGAGGGAGGTGGAAGTGGTGTGATGGTCCTGTGGATGCTCCGTGGGGATCACACTGGTACTGCCACCTTGGAGTCCTGCTCCACTTCCCTCTGTACTCCTTTTTTCCTCCTGTCACTGTTAAAACACTGTTGTGTGACATTATTCCCAACACTCAGCCTGGGCCTTACCATTAAATGTAAATAATGGGGAGTAATTGCTGGTAAGGAGAGGAAACAGCGAGCCTGGGATGGGCTCTTAGGTGGGAAAATGGAGAGTGGAAACAAAATATGGACCATTAACCCCGAAGTAAAACCAGCCACATCCCCATCCTCATTCCTGGCAGAGCTCCTGGATGGCTGATCCAGTTTCTTTTGAATTGGGAATAAGACAAAGAAGAGGAGCTGCACTGAGTGTCCCAGCCCTGCTGTGCCCGGGGGGGCGGCTTGGAGGTGGCCACGGGCACCTTGTGCTGCTCAGGGGGAAGGTGATCCTTCTTCCCGCTGCATTCCAGAAGCAAAATCCCCTTTTCCTTGCACCCAGACCTGCCATGGGGCAGAGATGGAGGTGGGAGCCTCCAGCCTCGTCCAGGGCTCAGCCCAGCTAATCCCTGCTTGTCAGGGAGATGCCGGAGAACAGGACTGGAATCTGCCTCCTAAATCCGACAGGATAATTAAAACCAGGGAGGGAGATGGCTATCAGCTAATTTTTGTGATGCTCTTCCCTCTCCCCAACCTCCCGGTTCTCTTCCCATCCCTCCCGGCAGCGTCTGCCTCCTCCTCTCCCTCCTCCTCGGAAGCAGACCGGGATGTTACAGGATTTGGGGGTCTCTTTGTGCCCCCCATGCAGAGGAGAGACCCTTGCACCCATCTCCGAGGCTCCTCTCCAGCCCTGCCAGGCTGCAGGAGCAAATTCTCCGGGGGAAGAGCAACACTGCAATCAGTTAGAGGCATAGAAAGGGATAATTTTATCAATGGCGGGATCGGAGGCGGGGAGGTGGGAATCTCTGTCCTGGCTAATGGGAGCATCATGTCTCCAATTAAAGTTGGGAGGATTCATCTCGGAGCCGGGGCCCGTCAGGAGCCGACATTTATTGGGTTGTCAAAGTCAATCTCCTTCAAGAGCTCCTTCCCCAAGCACATGGGATTTATGGATCATTTATGCCTTTTTTTTTTTTTTTTTAAATCAGGGCACTTAATTTTGGGTGGGTTTTGTCGTTTACAGCTTGTTTTGTTCCCCCCCCCCGCCAAACAGGAGAGAAATCCAGCGGCACAGACTGATCCCATTCCATGGAAACTCTTTTCGGTTAATTATCATTATGGGTGTGCAGGGAAACCTGGAGCAAAGACCAGGCATTCCAGATACGAGACTGGGATCTTCCCTGGTAACTGGAGGACGAGGGGACACAGCTTGCGGGAGCTCTGGGAATGTGGGATACCCAAACCCAGCCGCTTTTGAGGGATGCGGTGCACCCTGCCTCGGTGGAATGTTGGAATTGCCAGCTCGGGATGCAGGCAAAGCTCCAGCTCCCACCTGGGACACCTGCCAGCCTCTGGCTCTCCGGCTGGATGCTCCAGTGATACAAAAAGCCTGGAGCAGGGAATGCTGTCAGGTTAATTGGTCATGGCAAGGGCTGGCACCGGCGGGTGACGGGAGACTTTGTCACACACACGTCTCCAGCCAGGACTGGTTTTGCTCCACTCTCAGTCCTGGGGATGAAGGAGTGTTTTCTCCTGATTTCCTTCAATGCATCCAGCAAAGGAGGAGGGGGGGAAAGTCTCTTCTATGCCTGCCTGCCAGTCCTGCATCCCAGGGGGTCGGCTCTGCTCCCCAGCCAGCGCTGGCAGTGCCACCTCCCCGGGGACAGCCAGGATTGACGGCTCTGTCTCCTTTCATTGCTCCACGCCGGGAGAAGAACTATTTTTATCACCTCCTTTCACCGCTCCCGGCTTCCCTACCTCTGTGAAGGGACAGGAGAGGGTTTAAACAGCTTTTATCCCCATCCTGGGATGTGCTTTGAATCCTTCTGCCCTGTTTCCCACAGCCTGGGGCTGCGGCGGCGCTGCCCGAGGTGGGGCTCAGCTCTCATTCCCATCCCATATCGATCCCTCCTCTCCCTGTCTGGATCTCTCTATCCCGGGGATTTATCAGCCTCCTTTGGAATGGGAATGTGGTGTCTCTCGCTGAGCTTGACCCTCTTTAACACCCGTGGGGAGGCTTCGTGGAGAGAGTGGCACCCACAGATGGGGGGATACCCTCCCCCAGCATTCCAAGGCATCTCCACAGCTGGGCTGGGATTTCCCCTGCCTGGGTACTGGAGAGGGGGGGGGGGGTGTCCAGGGCTGAGCCCCCCCAGGGGAGCAGGACTCGGGGCCAGAGGCTCATTCCTGGTCAGACACCCTATTACTGGAATTCTGCCTGCTGGGAGCTGCCTGGCCAGGGTTGTTACAGGATATTATACAGACCATTTGCATGGGCACCTCCAGGTCATTTCGATCACTTTAAGCTACTTATCTGCCCATTTTCTTCCCCATAATATTTGCCTAATTCGATTACTCTGCAGCCTCAGCAAGCTGCAGGGAAATAATCAGGAGATATTACCCAGAGCAAGTCAACTGGATCCACAGTTCCAGCTGCCTCCCTCCCCCACTGGCTCATCCACGGGGCTCTGCCCTTGCCAGGGGACACCCCCAGCTCCTGCTCCCGTTGCTGCCACACACAGTGTAAAGGACAAGGACCACCCTGCAGTGAGGTGCCAGCCCGTGCCTGGGGTACAGGCACCACCCCCAGAGTGATCCAAGGGGTGCCAGCTCCTCAATTTCATGCCAGACTGGAGAGTTTGGTACCAAAGTCCTGGAGCTGCAGGGAAGGAAGGGATGTGATGATGCTGCGGGGAAGGGAGGTGATGGTGCTGCTCCCAGCTGGCCCATTGGAATGGTTTTGGGGACAGGCAGAGGAGGTTGGACGGGCCAAGGGGGAAGGGAAGAGGCTGAAGCACAGAAGGGATGAATGGTTGGACTCCATCCTTTCCAACCCAAATGATTCCATGAGGATGGAGAGGGGAGCTGCTGGCCCTCCCCAGCTCAAGCCCTTGGACACAGCTTGGAACTGAAGGATCCGAATCCACTTCCAGGCTCATTTCAGCAGCTCTGGGGGGTTGCCCTAATGAGGGGCCCTGAGCTAATTGGCAGGAGCTGCTGCCTAAATGAAGATCCAGAATGCGCAGGAGGAGCCGGGAAGGGCCTGGATTCGGAGCTGGGCACGGCCAGTCTGTGCCTGCAGCAGCCTTGGGAAGCTCAGTTAAGCCTGGATTTTCTAATCAATCCCACCCGTCTCCTCACAGGTTGGGGAGGGGGTTTGGGCCTGACCCTGATGGAAATGCCATCCTGGGAGCCACCAGGAGCAAGGGATTCGTTTCCCTTATTAGTATTTTGTCAGTTTTTTGGCTTATAAATAAAAAAAAGCACATGTTTTCCTTCTCCAGGAGGGAAGGGGGTTCCGGGAAGAGACAGGCTTTGTTTTTTTGACGATGCTTGAAACGTCATTCCCGAGGGAGACTGGCTTTGAGCTGGCAGGATCTGCTGCTCCAAGAGGGTTTTGATTATTTGGAATATTATCCTTGTTCTTTGCACCTTCTTATCCTCCTTGACATTCCTTGAAGGAACTGAGGAGCAAGTGATGGGGAAATGTGGGTGGAAGGCACCAGGTCTGAGGGCTCTGGGATATGGAGGGGAAGGGAAGGATTTTTCCAGGCTTTCTCCAAGAGGGATCACCAGCCCAGTGACTCGGAGGGAGATGGGGAGGGAGATGGAGATGGGAAAGGATATAGAGATGGGGATGGGGATGGAGAGAGGGATGGGATCGGGGTGGGAATGGAGAGGGGGATGGGGATGGGGTGGAGATGGAGATGGGGTGGAGATGGGAATGGGGAAAGCAAATGAAAGCAGCAAATCCCAGGCAACTGCTGGAGGCTGCACACCCACACCCACCCCTGCTGCAGCCCCCCCCGGGCACAGAAACCCCCCTGGCCGTGCCCCTGGGGGCTCCCCATCTCCAAAGAGCTGCCTGCAGGCATCTGGAAGGTGTTTCCATGTGGAACACGGCGCTCCCGAGAGAGAAAAAGTGGCTGTGAGTGCCTTGGCCGGCGTGAAAAAGCCTGGAGTGACAGGTAGGGATCAGATGCGGGCAGGGATGCTCCTGCCATCCGTCTGGGAGCAGAGCACAGCTATAAATACTCCTGCTGACACAGCGGGCAGGGCTGGAGGGGATGAGACAATAAAAATAATCAAGGGATTTGGGGATACTGCCAAGGACCCAGAGGGCAAGCCATGTCAGCGGAGCAGGGAATGGCTGTGGCATCTCCTGCGCTGATCCCTCAGGGAGGGCTCTGTCCCCTGTGAGGGCTCCCGTGTGTCACACGGGGGTGGCACCTTCTGCCGCAGCCTTTCCCGGGGCGCCGATGGGGATCCCTGTCTGTCCCTGCTTTACAAACGTGGCGGGTTTCTCCGCTCTTCCCAGCCCGACAGCCGAGGGTGGGGCTGGGCTTGCCAGGCTGCCGGGGAGGTGGGAGGCTGGGAAGAAACATCCATAGAAATCCTGGAATGGTTCAGTTTGGAAGGGACTTTAAAGCTCATCCGGTCCCACCCCCGTGCCATGGGCAGGGACACCTCCTGCTATCCCAGGTTGCTCCAAGCCTGGCCTTGGGCACTTCCAGGGATGGGGCAGCCACAGCTTTTCTGGGAATTCCATCCCAGCTCCTCCCCACCCTCACGGGGAGGAATTTCTTCCATGTATCTAATTCCCATGTTTGCATGGGATGGGGAGCCTTGGGATGGCATCCAGGGACCACCCTCTGGAGGACACCCGGCACAGACCTCCAGCAAATCCTGTCCTCTCCCATTCCTCCCAGTCCTCCTGACCCTTAATCCCACCAGACTCTTCCCTCTTTCCCATCCCTTCCGTGGCTTTTACCCCCATCTCTGCTTCTTTCCCAAGACTTAAACTCTCCCAACAGTCCATAAAACCACCCAACTGCTGTTTCAAGCTCCCAGTGCCCAGCTGAACCTTGCAGGGCTTCATTTGGGGAGAAGGGAGGAGCTGGCAAAGGGTCAGTTTGGGGACAGAGATTGAAGAACCCCACAAGGATGGGGACACCCTTATCCTGGACCCCTCTGGAGCATCTCTGCCCCTGGCACAGCTGATATATAGGAATTTAATGCTGTTCCCCGATGTGGAGGCACGGGAAGCATCAGCCCAGGCCGCCACATCCAGGGCAGCGCTCCTGCAATCACTCATTTCCCATCCCGGGGAGTGCATGGAAATCACATTCCCTGGGATCTGGGAGTGTGGGGGCAGGAGGGGCCGCCCAGCCCAGGCTCCTGAGCTTTTAGTGAAACTCGATTTGCTTCGTTGCCTGATGGGGCTGAGTGTGTGACAGCAGATCCGACCTCATTACCCGGCTCTTCCCACGTCATTCCCAGAGCAGCTGCAAAGCCCCTTTTCTCCCTCTGCCTTTGCATCCCTGTGCCCTCCATCTGATGGGAACAAGTCCCTCTTCCTTTGCCTCAATCCCTGTGCCCTCCACTTGATGGGAACAAGTCCCTCTTCCTTTGCCTCCATCCTTCTTCCCTCCATCTGATGGGAACAAATCCCTCTTCCTTTACCTCCATCCCTGTTTCCCTCCATCTGATGGGAACAAGCTGCTTGCACATGGAAGGGTCTGTCAGTCCATTCCAGGACCCTGAGCTAAAATCCATGGTGTTCCTGTGCTAAATCCACCCCGTGGGGCTCTGGGACCAGAGGAGAGAGCGGAACAGAAACTAAATATGTTCCTTTGCACAAAAACTCCCAAGTGCTTGCCTCTGAGCCCGGCGTCTCGCTCAGGTGCCGAGGGGTTTGATGGAAATGTCAGCTGCGATTTGGGGCTGCGGAGGTTGATGGGTGTGTGAGCAGGAGAGCTGACAGCTCCGCTCCCCCTCGGAACGGGCTGCGCTCCTCCCTCCCGCTGCCACCAGCCTTGGGAGGGGCACTGCGAGCTCCCAAAAAGTCGGCGAGGGCAGCGGAATCACCGGTGGCACCCTCGCAGCATCCTGGGATAACTCGGGATCTGTGGGACTCGCCCTTGCGCGAAGCACCAGAGGGATAAGCTGGCTCTGGTCTGGGAATCCCTGGCAGTGCCCCCGGCGGACCCTGGCATGGATTGGTGCCCCATGGAGCTCCGTGCCAGGGCATTCCATGGAGCAGGGAGAGCCACGACCGCCCTGGATGCGGCTCCCTCTCCGGCAGGACAGCGCTGGGATGGGATCCGTCGGGCTGGCGGCTGGCACAGGGTGCGCTCCTTGAGCGAGAGCCACAAACGAGGTGAGGGCGAGGCAGAGAGGAAGGAGCTGCTGGGATGTGTCACCAGCGCCGGGTTTTACCCACAGAGCGCAGAGTGGGGCTTGGAATCCGCTGAGCCCCTTTTTATTCCACACTTCTACCTCCCACGGCCCCCCGAGAGGGGAGGGCAGAAGAGGAACGGGGCCGGTTTGCCCAGCAGAGGTTAAAGAGGCAAAAACGAGTTCAGAAAACAGCAGCGAGGGCAAAAATAGCCTCTGCTTTGCGTGTGGCTGTCGGCGTCCATCAGTGTCGGGGTGTGCCAAGGGCTCCCATCGCCCCTGGCTCCGAGCTGGCTGCTCTCAGCAAGCGTGACCCCCAAGGACACACCCGGGGACACACAAAAAAACGGGAGCCCCGACGGCACCGGCGGACTCAGCCCGTGAATTCAGCTCCTCGGGCACAGCGTGGAGGAGGAGGAGGAGGAGGATGGGCTTGCCCGGAGGCTGCAAACACGCCCTGGGTGGGGGGAATTGGGGAGGGAGGAGGGGGCAGCCCGTCCCTCTGGCAAATGTACCCGGAGT
This sequence comes from Acropternis orthonyx, assembly GCA_035583155.1. Taxonomy (NCBI): domain Eukaryota; kingdom Metazoa; phylum Chordata; class Aves; order Passeriformes; family Rhinocryptidae; genus Acropternis; species Acropternis orthonyx. Next base: position 3,121,101 of record JAWWEU010000058.1, read on the forward strand.
GAGCCTGCCCTGCTCTCCCCACAGTCAAGGCCCGGGCAAACCTTGAACGAGATACACATATAAAATATAATAAAACTAATAAATGTATATAAAAGCAGTGAGATAAAAATATATAAAATATTGAGATAAAAAGTAGAGTCTCATCTGTTAGAGGAGACTAATTCATGGCCAGGATGGAGCAACCTGGGCTAGTGGAAGGTGTCCCTGCCCATGTGACTTTATGAGCTCTAATGTCCCTTCCAATCCAAACCACCTCATGATTCCATGATTCTGGAATGGGCAAAAATTCCAAGGTCTTGGAACCAAAAGGAACCAAGCAGGTGGATCATGCTGGTGGCACTGGGAGAATTATGTGCCAGTGGTACCCGTGTGACCACCCAGATGTGACTCGGTGCCCTCTCACAGCACAGCTGAGCTCTTCAGCAGCTCAGGGGGCACTCGAGCACAGGGACTGGATCCCATTCCTCATGATCCCTGTGGAAAACCTCCAGTGACGGCTCAGAGTGGGGCCTGGGGGTCACGGCAGCACCGGGGCTGTCCTGGGGTGGGGTGGGGGGGTCACTTTGCAGCACATCCCGGGAAGGCAAAGCCCCGACCTGGGAACTCACGGCCCCGAAGTGGGCGCTGCAAACGGAGCTGCAGCTCAGGGAGGTGATGGGCTGGTCCTGCTCCACCCCTGGGACCCTAAAAACTCCCAGAGGTGCTGAAAATCCCACTTGGGTGCCTGAAATGGAGCCGCTTTTGGAGAGCAGAGCCAGGGTACCAGCAGAGAGGGAAACGGCACCCAGGTAGGGCTGTGTCCTCATCCCTTCAGCCAGGCATCCCCCCTGCCCGAATCCTGCCTAGGGGAGAGAAATCCAGCACAAAGCCAGGACTTGGGAGGTACTCAGGCTCTTCTCATTGCTGTCAGGAAGAGGAGAAGACAGGGAGTGTGGGGAGAGCTCCGAGGCTGGTCCCGTCCCCCATGGATTACATTGTTAATGCCTAATCCATCACGTTAACAACCTTGACTCCCATTAATGTGATAACGCTTTGCAGAATTAAAGCCCGGAGTCAGGAGGGTAAGCAAATCCAACTCATATTAATGGGACTTAAAGGGAAGGAGGGCAGAAATCCTCCAGTCACATCTATCAGTTCATAGGCAGGAACAAAGCCCAGCTGGAGAGGAGCTGGCCCAGCCCCGAGGAGGGGTCTCCGTCCCCAAGGGAATGCCGGAACCATCAGGAAGTGAGATCCTTTGGAGGTGGAAGGTAATTCGGGATGAGGAGCAGCAACCAGTCTGTGCCACCCACCATCCCTCACCCCACAGGTGCCCATCCCTGCTGGAGGCACTGGGAGCACTGGGAGCTGGTGCCAGCCCAGCGCTGTGTCCCCATAATCGGCTTTGCTGATTAATGTTGTCATTCCACAAAAGGTTGGGAATAAAGTTGTTGAGTTTGTTGTGGACTTGGGTTTTTTTTTTCCGCTAACAATGAATATTTTCAGGGTTGTATCCGTGCTAGCTCCTCTTCCCAGGCACGATGAGCCCTTGCAGGTCTCCTTTGGTCCCCCAAAACCTCTGCCTCCCACCCTGCTCCCTCTGTGCCTCCCTTCTCCCTCCCACCAGGACCAGCAGCTCCAGACAGAGCCCTCCTTGTGCTGGAATGTCCCTGTGGAAGGGACAACCCTCTGTGGGCCCCCCAAAAGCTGCCTCCACCATCCCATCCCTCTGCCCTTGTCCTACAGGAAAATCCAACCTCCCCTGCCCCAAAAACATGGGCTGAGGGGAGAGGCTGATCAGGGGGATGCTTCCCATGCCATGCCCCTGATTTAAGGAGCTCCCAGGCTATAAATTCCTCTGGAATAAATCCGAAATGAGAGGCCAGGTAGCTGGCTGCTCCTGATAAGGCTGGAGCGGGGATGAGCCACAATCAGTGCCTGCAGTGGGAATGCTGCTGGGATTAACCCCGTGGGATGCAAAGCTCAGGGCCCCTGCCCCATCCCTCCATCAGGGGGATGCTGTGGCCGAGCTAATAAACGTGCTCAGGTAATTAGAGGTGGGTGTTCCCACTTGCAGCAGCTTTTGGGAAAGGGGATGAGGGTCTCTGTTGGCACACTGAGGAAATAAAATGCAGGGAAACCCCCCCAGGTAAGGCTGTGCTTTTCCATCCTGGAGCAGCTGTGGAGACAAAACCCCTCAGCTGTGGGGGCTGAGAAATCCTTCCCTCCAACACGGCCCAGCCTTGAGCCTGGGAAGGCAGGAGAGGGAGACGGTGGAGAGGCTGAAAAACGGAGAGCAGATCCCTCTTCTGGTGGAGGGAATCCTTTCGCTCGGCTCAGCTCTGAGATGCCATTAAGGCAGGAACTAAAGCCGGTACTAAAGCAGGTACTTGCCTTCCTGGCCATGGGCAGAGGCAGCTCCTGCTGTTCCTGCTGCCGGGATCCCCCTCCAGCACAGAGCAGGGATAAGCACAAAGGGAACAGCGGGTTCTCTGCCCCGGGACTGGCACTGCCCTGCAGGGACACAGGTGTAACACCCAGAGCAGCGAGGCAAAGCGGTGCCAGGCAGCTCAGGGCACCCCTTTTCAGTGCTGGCTCCATTCAGGAGCTGTGAAAGCACAGGAACATCCTGCTAAGTCACAGCCTGTGTGTGTTTTTCCTTCTAAAGAGAAGGCAAGGCAGGGAGAGCAAAGAGCAGGAAAAGAATAGGATGGGAAGGATGTTAACTGGGAGGCCTCACTAATGTGTGTTGCTGTGATCTGCTGTTTGTCATCCTCCCCTTTCTTTCTGCCTGACCCTTCACTCCGGAGGATTGTTCTCCTTCATGTTGTTTTCCAAGGTGATGTGCCAGCTGTTTTGCAAAAGCCCTGGCTCTGGAGACAAGGATATGTGAATGGAGGGAGGCTCGGTGCTGTACTCCCCGTCGTGGTGCTCCCCCTGCTCCCAAGGTCTCTTATTGCCTTGAGGTGAGCAGAGCTGAGCATTCTCCTCCTCCTTCCTGCTTCCTGGGCCAGGACCTCTCGTCGCTGGGACTTGTAGGGTCCTGACCCCAAATCAGGGACAGAGAGAGGGGGTGAGAGGCTCCAGCACCCCACACAGGGCTGGGAGGAGGGAGATCCTGCAGTGTGGACCCTGCCCAGGGAGCAGCAGTAGGGTCAGGGTGGTGGTGACCCCCATTCCCAGCCCTGGTGGGGGGCAGAGGGGCTGGGTGCCAGGAAGGATGAGCAGGGTGCTGCTTCCTGGCTGGCTGTGGAGTCTCTCCCGTCTCCATGGTCATCACCCACCCAGGGACCCTCTCCCATCTCCAGAACGTCCCCCTCTCCCATCACCCACCCAGGGACCCTCTCTCATCTCCAGAACGTCCCCCTTTCCCATCACCCACCCAGGGACCCTCTCCCATCTCCAGAACATCCCCCTCTTCCATCCCCATGGTCATCACCCATCCAGGGACCCTCTCCCAGCCCCAGAGAACTCCCCTCTCCCAACCCCATGGATGGAGCAGCACAGGGACCCGGGGATGGTCCCGGGGGGGGTGGGGGGGGGCGTTTGGGAAGGGCGGGGGTCTCTCCTTTGTCTCTGCAGCCGCGGGGCGCTCCGGGGCGGCGGTGGTGGGATCTCCTGTTAAATACAGGCAGGTGCATCCACCCGGGAGGAGGGACGGATGGGGAAACGGTGAGCCGGGGGGGGGTGGAGGGATAAGGACGGTGCCCCGGGGGTCTTCACATCCCCGCTCCCTGCCCCCTGCCCCGGCGGAAGGGCGGTGGAAGGGCGTCCGCGGCTGCGCTGCCCCCGCGGAGCGCGGCCCCCCGTTCCCGGCGGAGGGGCGGGCAGGGACCGGGGCGGGGAGTGGGGCCGGCGGCACCGGCGGCTCTGCCCCTTCGCCGGGGCTCGGCGGAGCGCGGCCGCCCCCCTCGCCGCGCCCCCTGCCCGCCGCCCCGGCAGCCGGAGCTCGGCAGAAGGCGGCGGGAGCCCCGCGGAGCCGCCGAGCCCGGAGCGCGGAGCGGAGCCCGGCGGGGATGCGGGAGGCGGCGAGCGGCTGAGGAGGACCCGGCTCCGCGCCGGGCGGAGCACCCCCCCCCTTCCCGTCCCTTCCCGTCCCTTCCCTTCTTCCAGCCCACCGGATTTGGGATCTACCTGCTCGCCTTGGGAATTATTTATTTTTTTTTTCTCCCCCTTTTTTTTTTCTTGATTTTTACATATTGTTTTTTGCACACGTGGAGAGCAGCGCGTGGATTTCCTAACATGATCTTGGCAAACGCCTTCTGCATCGTCCTCTTCGTAGGTGAGTGGCCCCGGGGTGGGGTAGAGGGGGGTGGCTGTCGCCTGGCCGAGGTGGCGTGTCCCCCCCTCCCCGGGTGAGGGGCTGCGGGGGCTGAGAGAGGGACCGACCCCCTGCGAGCTGGCGCTGCGGCAGGATGGGGGGCCACGGCGAGGGGGGGTTTAACTGAGGGAAACTTAATTTTCCTGTTCTCTGGAAACTTAAAATGAGGAGGGGGACACGGGGGGATCACGGAGGGCACAACCCCAAGCGGCCCCATCGGGGCAGCCCCCGCCGCTGGCACCGCATGGAGCGGGCAGGATCATCCACCGGCAAAGCCCTGCTCGTCTCCCTCCGATCCCTCTCTCCTTGTCAACCAGCAGGGATCTGCCTTTTGGGGGGATATCTACCCCTTTCTCCCATCTTCCACTAGTGCCTGCTCCCCCCCACACACACACCACGCCATTCCAAAGGCTGGGAACGCGGCGTGGAGAATGGGTTGGGAAAGTTGAGCTCCTGGCATGTGTGTGTTGTGTGCGTGGGGAATCGCCGTCCCCGCGGCTGGAATCGCGCGTGTTGCTGCTGCTGGAGGGCACGGCTGAGTTACCGAGGAGCTTTGGGCTGTGCCAGGAGACGCTTCCCATTTCCAGGGCAGCCTCCCGCGGGAGATGCAGCTGGAAAAGGGGCGGGGGGGCACCCACAGACAGTGCTGGCTTTGGGGTGAAAAGGAGGCGAGTGGGAGATGCCCGTTTTTTTGCCCTCCTGCCGTGGCTCGGTGCGGGCAGGACGTGGCTCCGGATCCCGCATCCCGCATCCCGCGGGCTCTCCGTGGATTCCCGGCGTGTGATCCCAGCTCGCTGCAGCACCGAGCACCCGGAAAACTCCGCTGAGCTGGCCCTGGGCTATCTGGGTGTCACCGTCCTGCGGGGACAGGGAAAAGGGACAGGGAGCTGCCGGGGGAGACTTGAAGGTTGGCAGAGCCCAAAGCCCGTTCCGGAGGGATGGGGAGCTCTGCTCCCTGCGTGGACGGGGGGTGACAGGATCTTTCCATCCCTGATCCCAGCGCGATCCCAGCGGATTGAAGGGGTGCTGGGAGTGAAGGGAGGGGGGGCAGCTGGTGCCTCCCACGCCTTTGTGTGGCCTGAGCAGCCCCGGTTTAGGGGTGCCCTTTCCCAGGGCATGGCAGGGAGTGCCAGGGCTGGGGGGCATGAGCTGTGCCCTCTGAGACGGAGAGAAAGGGATGCTCTGAGGGCGGGGTGGTGGGCACGAGGGGGGCAAGGGAGAGGAGGGGGGTTCCAGCCTGGCTTGGGGGGCAGCTGGCTGTCTCTGTGCATGTTTGAGGTGCTGCTGGATGTCTCGTGGTGAGATTTGGGGGGGGGGGGGGGGCCGAGATCTCCAGGGGGACAGGGAACTGCAGTGTGCCCCACTTAGGGCATCCAGACCAGGGTCCACCCTCCCTCACAGGGTGGCTGGCATGAAAGCAAGACCCCCTGCCCCCCATTCCTGGGTGCCCCCAAGATTTTGTGGGTGTGTCCCCAAATCCTGAAGCACCCCAAGCAGGGATCCAGGCATGCTGTACCCCCAGATGGATAATTAGGGATGGGTTGACTGGGGCGGGGGGGGGCTTTCCAAAGCAGCCCCCCATGATGTGGCCTCGTGGGGAGGATCCTGGCACAGAGAATGCCCCGTTCTTCACATCTGGGATCGTTCCCGAGGAGCCAAAAAAGCCCTTTGGTTCTGGGAAGCTGCATGTTCCGGAGTGAGCCTTTTTTTTTTTTGAGACGAGTTGTGAGGATAAATATTTACCTCCAAAGCTGCCTGTGTCCAAAGGTGTCTGGCAGAACCAGTAAAAGAAAACATGTATCAGAGCTCGGAAAGAGGCGGCAGAGGCTGATGGTGTTGGGAGAAGCCGTGGGAGCGAGAGGAAAACGGGCCATCTCCCTGTGTGCTGGCGGAGCCTTGTGCATCTGCCTGCAAATCCTCGCCGTGCTCCGACACCCCAGAGACTGCTGAGGATTAGCTCGAAATTCTCTGCAGATGTTTTATTGATGGGAGTTTAGGGAGGGTGTCTCTGTCAGGCAGGGGTTTTTTTGGGGGGTAGAAAAATCCCCCTCGGTCTCCCTCCTCCGTCCAGACTCCCCACCTTGAATCCCGGTGGGACTGCAGAGCCGGGAGGAGAAGGGGGGGGAGGGGGGAAATCCAGGAAAACCCACTGAGGTGGCAGCCAGGGCTGATTTCTGCTGGATTTAGGGGGACCAAGCTGTGCTGTGCAGGCTGTGAGCCATGAGGAAGGGCTGGGCCTGCCCTTCCTCCTCCAGCGGGATGGCTTTGTGCCGTGCTCCGGGCTCTGCTGGCATTCCCAGCTTGGATGGTGTGGGATTCTGCAGGCACCCTCTCGGGGAAGCTGAGGGGCTCACAGAACCCTGTGGAAAACCACGGAAACAAGGTGGAAAAAGCCAGGAGGATGGGGCCAGCTCCCCACCACACATCCCTGCTGGCTCCTGGATTTACTGTTGGGCTTCCCAATCCAGCATGAGTGAGCACCCACCCGGCACTGGGATGTGCTGCTGAGGGTGCACAAGGATGTTCCAGGTGCTCCAGTGCCTTTTGCATCAGGGCAAGGATGGCTCCCTTCCCTACCTGCCTTCCAGCACCTCTGCTTCCTGCATGGAAGGCCTGTGGATCCAGCCAGAAATGTGGGAAGAGGCTTCATGGCATCTGCTGGAGAAGATGGAATTGGAGCTGAGAGCTGGCTCAGGGCAGAGGGTTTTGGGGTGAGCACCTGCTGGATCTGACGCTGAGCTGGGTGAAGATGGCACATGGTGGAGCTGTGGGATGGCTCTCCATGCCCCCTGGAGCTGTGGGATGGCTCTCCATGCCCCCTGGAGCTGTGGGATGGCTCTCCATGCCCCCTGGAGCTGTGGAATGGCTCTCCATGCCCCCTGGAGCTGTGGGATGGCTCTCCATACCCTGTGGAGCTGTGGGATAGCTCTCCATACCCTGTGGAGCTGCAGGATGGCTCTCTGTGCCCTCTGGAGCTGTGGGATGGCTCTCTGCCCTCTGGAGCTGTGGGATGGCTCTCCATACCCCGTGGAGCTGTGGGATGGCTCTCCATGCCCTGGATAAGGTTGTCCCAGCTGGATGCCTCAGGCTGGTGTTTCCCAGTGTATGAAGGTGCAGAGCTGACCCATTCCAGGATCATTCCAAAACATCATCTGTTGTGTGGTGAAGACCCAGCATTTCTGCCCCGAGGAGAATTTGGGAGATGCCTGTTTTTCATCCACCAGTCCAGGCTCTGTGCCAGGAGTGTGCCTCCATGGATCCTGCCAGCCTCCCATGTGGAATATAATCATGAAAGGCCAGGGATGGCCTTCCCAAGGGGCACCTGCCACCCCAAATTGGATCTAATGTGAGTGTGGGAGCTCTTGAGTCTCATCCCGCTTTCCTGGACACCCTCCAGACCCCTCCAAACCCTGGGGCATCGGCTGAAGACCAGGAGGATTGGTGGGATCTGTTCCTTGGACTGACCACAGGCAGAGGAGCTGTTTCCACCTGAGCTGCTGCTCATCCTTCTTGTTCACCCCTTTCCCCCCACTGTGGAGCCCCCCTGAGTGTCCCCTCTGGCCCAGGACCGTGTCCGAGGTGGGCAGAGCTGTGTGGCCACTCCCTCCCGTAGGATTCAGGAGACAGGGGACACATGTCCAGCCCGGGGTGGTGGCAGGGGCCCAGCCCTGCCTGTTGGGAGCCAGTTGCGTGTTCTGGTGGGTGAGGGGGGCACGGGTGGCCCTTGTCGCATTCCTGTAGGTGTCACTGTCCCCCTGCCAGACCCGGGCTGGGAAGAGGTTCCCGGTGCCCATGGGACGGGAATGCTGCTCCCTGGGGGTGCGGGGACAGGCGCTCACAAAGGAGGGTCCCCCTTTCCATGATCCTCCGGGAGGGGGGGGTGGGCAGCAGGAGGGGCACTGCACTGAGTGGCTCCCCCTCTCCATCACCCTCTGGAGCAGCCCAGGATGCCCTCCAGGTCCTGTCGCGCCCACCTTTGCCTGCTCCAGGGCTTTTCCTGGGATCTGGCAGGCTGGGGGGCAGGAGTGACAGGGCGTCCTGCCCAACCCATCCCTCCTGGTGCAGGCCAGGGGGAACCACTGTGCCCAGTACCCCCTGCGCCCATGAGGGTCTGGGCTGTGCCTTGGGTTGACTTGGCAAGAACCTACTTCCAAAAGGAAAAGAAAACGATGGAAAATGGTGTGAGAGCTCTGGGAACGCCGGGCAGGAGGGGAGGGCACAGAGCTGATGGCGAGGCCAGGTCTGGGCAGTGGGCACTGGCTGTGCGTGGGCAGGAGGGGCAGTTGCCACCCCAAGGGATGGCACGGCTGGCACGGAGGGATGCAGGAGGCCATCCCAGGGGGCAGAGCCTGCTCCGAGCCACAGCTGACCTGCAGCCCTGCCAAGCTCCAGCGCTCCAAAACCCGTGAGTCAGATGCCCTAAAAATCCTGTGACGGGGCTGAAAATGGATGAGCAGCAGAATAAAAGCCCAAACAGCAGCGTGTGCGGGGAGTTTGGATGGGCTTTGTGCTTCCCTGGATTCCAGAGAGTCCCCGTCCCCGGGCACCAGGGCTGGGAACACGCTGAGGTTATTGATTTGCTTCTGTGGTTTTAATAAGAAACAGAACTGGATCTGGGAGTTGAGGTGTTTTGAGTTAACCCTCCACCTTCCCACCCCACATCTTGGGGCACCTCGTGGTTTCTGGGGTGGATGGAGGCATCCCTGGAAGTGTCCAAGGCCACGCTGGACAGGGCTTGAAGCAACCAGGGCTGCTGGAAGGTGTAGAAAGAGATCGTAGAATCATGGAATGGTTTGGTTTGGAAGGGACCTTAATCATCCATCCTGCCTTGGGGGCAGGGACACCTTCCACTAGCCCAGGTTACTCCAACCTGCCCTTGGACACTTCCAGGGGTGGGGCAGCCACAGCTTCCCTGGGCAACCTGTGCCAGGGCCTGCCCACCCTCCCAGGGAGGAATTTCTTCCCTATACACAACCTCAATTTCCCCTCTTTCAGTTTCATCTTTAAAGCCTTTCCAACCCAAACCATTCCATGATTCCATGGCATATCTAGGCTGATTTTAGGCATGATGGAATAACTCCCTCCCTGGAGCAGCCTGAATGTGTCTCTACAACAGGAACCTCACAGTTACAACTCTCTCAGGAGGGACAGGCACTGATCTCTGCTCTGTGGGGGACCAGGGACAGCACCCAGGGAGTGGCTGGAGTTTTGTCTCAGGTTGGATCTCGGGAAAAGGCTCTTCCCCCAGAGGGTGGTGGGCACTGAGCAGGCTCCCCAGGGCAGGGAGCACAGCCCCAAGGCTGCCAGAGCTCCAGGAGCCTTTGGATGATGCTCTGGGGCACAGGGGGTGACTCCTGGGGATGGTCCTGTGCAGGGCTGAGGGTTGGACTCGCCGATGTTTCCACCTCTGGATATTCCGGGGTTCCGTGCCGCTCTGTACCGCGGTCGGCACCCACATCGACAACGCGGGGTGCCCGGGGGGAGGGAACACCAACCCTTCACGGCCCATCATCACCTCTCTGTGCCCTCCTCTCTCCCTCCCTTGCCCTGCCCCCGTCCCAGACGAGATGCTGCGCTCTCTGGCCGGCCCCCCGGGCCCGGCGGGGCAGGACCCCCGCGGCTGGAGGGTGCCCGTGGACTGCGTGAGAGCCAACGAGCTGTGTGCGGGGGAGCCGAGCTGCAGCTCCCGCTACCGCACCCTGCGCCAGTGCCTGGCAGGGCGCGACAGGAACACCATGCTGGCCAACAAGGAGTGCCAGGCAGCCCTGGACGTGCTGCAGGAGAGCCCCCTCTACGACTGCCGCTGCAAGAGAGGCATGAAGAGGGAGCTTCAGTGCCTTCAGATCTACTGGAGTATACACCTGGGGCTGACCGAAGGTACGGGGAGGGGATGGGGCGTGGAAGGGTGGAGGGGTTGGAGGAGAGGCGAGGGATGGCACAGCTGGAGGGCGGGGGGAGGTCTGAGCGGTGTCTTGGTGTGATGGTAAAATAGGCTGAGAAGGTGCTTGGGTAGCTGAGATGAGGCAGGTGGGCACCTCAGGGCAGACTGAGCACCTCAGGTAAGGGAGGCGGGCACCTCAACTAGGGCAGTCGGGCAACCCAGCTAAGGCCAAATGGGCGCCCCAGGTGAGGCAGGTGAGCACCCCCAGGTGAGGTGGATGGGCACCCTGGGTGGGGTAGGTGAGCACCTCAGCCAGGGCAGAGGGGTAGATGGATGCCCCAGGCAAGGCAGGTGAGACAAATGGGCAGCCCAGGTAGGGCAGAAGGTGCCCCCTCTCTATCAGAGGATGCTCATGGGCGTTGATGTGCCCAACGTGGGCAACAGGGCAAGGGAGGAACAGGCTGGGTGGTGTTTTTGCAGCAAGAGCTGCTCAATATCCTCCCTGTCCAGGCACCTGCACACCAGGGCAGGGCTCCCTCCCTCTTGCCCACCCCACAGAGGGCGATGTGCCCGTGGGGTGCAGAGGGACGCCAGGACAGAGGGTGGGTTTGCCCCTCTGAACCAGCCATGGGCATCTTTTGGGGTGGTTTCTGCCTCATCTTCCCCCCAAGCGCCCCCGGTGGGATTTGGGGAGTGGGAGAGCACAGGGAGGGCTCCAAGGAGGTCCAGGAGCCTGCTGGAATCGCAGCCTGGGGAAGGAGGAAATCAGAGACTGGAGCAGTGCAGGGATTTGCAGTTGGTTTGTCCATGGAAGGTGGGAATATCGACTGCCTGGGGGGTGGGGGCACCACCAGGGGCTGGGGGTGCCCGGGGAGAGTTCGTGCTGCTGGTCTGGGGGTTCAGAGGGACAATCCAGGGCTCTGAGGAGGGAACCGGCTGCTGGGGGGGAGGGGATTTGTTTTGCTCTGCCCCCTCCTGCCACCCCTGCCCCGCGCTGCGGAGGGTTTAAAACAAAGATCCCTTAACGGGCTTGGGGCTGGTTCTGCACGTGGATGCTCCTAAATCCAGTTTTTAACTTGTGCAAGAAGAACCTGGACTAGTGGAAGGCGTTCCCTGCCCTTGAGAAGGGGCTGGAATGAGATTTTTAAGGCCCCTTCCGATTGAAATCGGTCTGGGATTCTATGGAAAAGCTGTACCCGAGGATGTGGGAGCTGTACCTGAGCACGCAGCCCACCCGCCGGGTGAAATTCCCTTCAAATCTGGGTCAGCACAGGAAGTTGCGAGCCCAAAACCCATCCCAGGGCAGGAATTACTCCTTAATTGTTTTCTCCCCCTCATTAGCAGCCTTCATTCAGCGCCTTCCCAGGGCTTTGCAAGCATGAATGAGGGACGTTTTACGGCTTGCTGGGTACTCCAGGAGCTGTACCTGGAGGAGGAGGAGGAGGGAAGAGAAGTGATTACACCAAGCCTTGAGGAGAGGTGGAAGCTTTGGGGCGATGCAGCAGCTCGTTGCTTTAATGTGCAGGAACCAGCGAGTGGAAAAGCAGCGAGAAACCCCCAAACCATGATCCTGTTTTTAGCCAAGATTCCGAGGCTGGTGTCCTCCCAGCCCCAGCCCTGGGCTGCGGGAGCTCACCTGGCCGGGCCATTAGGGAGGGCTGCTTTCACTCCAGCCTCATTCCTGGAGGTTAATTGCGTTTCCGTGAGCCCAAGGCAGGTCCGCTGCCCTTTTAATGCTCGGTAATTTCCCTCGCAAGCAGCAGGAGTCAAGCTGGTGTTTAATTATTTATTGCATCGGCAAAGCAATATAGCGGGAGGTTACTGCGTTTCCTAAATGCACCTTAATAAAAGTGCTGTTTGTCATCGGAGCATTAGGAAACCCGGCGAGGGGAGGAGGCCGGGATCGGCCTGGAGAAGGACCCTCCGGGCTGGCTTTTTCCTTGACTGTTACCCCCATGGAGCATCACCCTGAGAGCAGCGGGGAGAGCAGACACAGGGTGGATGGGCTGGAAAACCCTCCGGGGGTGGAGAAAGCCCAGGCTGGCATGCCACCGGGGTCTCTCTCCCTCCCAGATTTCCAAGGAATGTCACCGAGGAGCCGCTGGGCTTGGAGCAAAACCTCCTGCCTCGCTCCCCACCTCTTACAGAGCTCGTTTTCCACGCGGGGTTTCAAGTGGTTCCCTAATTACGCGGGATAAACGTCGCTGCCTCGGGCGATGGGAATGCCCGGGATGCCGGGATCCATCCCTGGGGCAGAGCGGGATCCATCCCGGGGCCTCACCCACAGGGATCCTGGGGAAGGCATTGATGCTCCAGCTGCTCAACTGGGGCTTTCAAAGTCCAGTCATTGATTAATTTTTATATATATATATATATATAATAATTTTTTATTTATTTTTTCCTGTGGCTGCTGGGGTTTGGAGAGGGCATTTCCTCTCCTGAGAGATGTGGCTGGTTGTCCTGAAATCCGCTTTTTTTTCTGGCGTTAAACCCAATAAAAGCACATGGGTTTGCCCTGAAATCAAGAGATGGGAGAAAGGGGATTTCCCCCCAGCCTGGATCACGTTCAGGTTCCCTCTGGAAGGTGTGGACTGTGATGGATGAGCCCTGGGAGTGTAGTGGGGCTCAGGGCTGGGATGCTCTGGGGCTCAGAGGATGAGGCTCTGCACCCCCCAACTGAAATATTTCCATTTCCCCAAAGAAGGGGGTGGAAAATCATCTTACAGTGGGTTTTTAGGTAAATAATAAACTCAGAGCTGAGTGTAGACCCTCAGACTTTCAGGCCAGACTCAGGCCACAGTCATGGAATATTGACCTTTCCAATCCCAATTCCCTCAACTCTTGGAGTCTCTTCGAACGTGGCCACTGCCAAACCTGGCTGGAACAGGGAGCTGAGCTGGCAGCAGGACCCAGCCCCAACCTCCCAGCCAGCCAGAACTGAGCTGAACTGCTCCAAAATTGGCTTTTCCTTGTCTTCCAGGGCAGCACTTTAAAGGCTTTTTGGTTTTTCCCTTCCCAAATCCCAGACTGGGAGGGTGCCCGTGCCCTGCCGGAGCTTCGACGCTGACTGAGATTATTCACTGCGGGCTTTAATTTGTTTTTCCTCCTTCTTCTCTTTCTTTCCTCCCACTGTAGGAGAAGAATTTTATGAAGCTTCCCCCTACGAGCCGGTCACCTCTCGTCTCTCTGATATATTCAGACTTGCTTCAATTTTCTCAGGTAATAAAAGCAACATGCTCTGGCTGTTTTATCTTCCCTGCCCGTGAACGCAGACCCGCCACGGAGCTCCCCAGCAAGGAAAACCTGCAGCTCCTTCCCCTGTGGTTTGTCCTTTGCTCCTCCAGCTCTTCTTGGCCACTTCCCTGCCTTGGCTCATCTCCCATCAGCCCAAATCTGAGCATCAGTTTGGGGGGGACATGTAGGAGTGGGATGGAGGGGCTGGATCCTTAGTGCTGATGTGTTTTGGGGCAGATCCTCTTTGTTTCAGGCTTCCCTAAGATGGGGTTTAGGTTTTTACCTTTTGGATTCAGCTGCCTCCAACCATGGGTTTATATAAAGGTGCTGAGGCTGGGCTGGAGAGCTTGACATTCCCTTAATTCCCTGATTTCTCTTGTCCCCAGTGTCAGGCTGGGGAGGAGGAGTGAGTTCCAGGAGGGTCCAGACCCCTTTATTCCATGTGCTTTCTCTTCTGGAAGATTTGGGACCCTCAGGATGCCCCTTATGTGGGGGAGTTGAAGGGGGGACTTGTTTGCTGTCCCTCTCCGGGGCTGTGGCCTCGAGCCAAGCTCTGCGATGCTCCTGGGACAAGGGTGCTGAACTCTGTGGAGCATCCCTGCCCCTCGGATCATTTCTGTGCCTCCCCCTCCCCCTCTGGGAAACCCAAATTCCACCACCATCCTCGGCAACTTTTTTTTTTTTTGCCGTGGATTTCCATGACAACCTTCCCTCTGCCACCCCTCACCCCCTTCCCAAATTAGGTCAGCAGTGCCTTGGCTTCTCCTTGTTCCTTTTCCTCTTCACCCTTCCCCCAAAACCCACCACGCTGCGGGATTTTGGGGCTCCCCCTGTCCCCTGATCTGCTGTGAACTTGGGGACCTCAGGGGGGTCGTGCGGCCCTGCCTGGACCACCCCCAGCTCACCTGGGGGACCCCTTTTGATGCTGCATCCCCTCTCTGCCAGGTTTGAACCCGCCCCCCAAGGTGAATTTTCCAGGCTCCCTCCCGGGGAGCTCAGCACGGGATTTGGGATGACGCCGCCACCCCCTCCCGTCTCCCGCCCGCCTTTCTGGGATCACATCGGCGTCAGGGAAATGTTTGAGCTGCTGGAAAGCAGGAAAAGCAAAGAGTCTGGGAGTGGGGGATTAAACGCTCACGGGTTGATTTATTCATAAAAGCGAGGCGAGAGGCGCAGGGAGAGCCCGTCTGGCGATTTCGGGGCCGGGGGGGGGAAGGCGGGGACCGGCTCTTGTTGCATCCAGGGATGCGCTGTGGCCGTGGGGGTGGCCTCGGTGCTTCTCCCACCCCTTCCCTGCCCCACCCGGGTGGGGGTGGAGCGGGGTGAGCAGCGAGTGGGAGCCCCCCCCGGGACCCCCAGCCCCGACCTGAGCGCGGGCAATGAAGCAAATGAGCTGTTAGCGCTGGTTGTGGAGAACAAGCTGCCGCTAATTGCCTGGAGGGTTGGCTGGGGGGATTACAGGGGCTTGTGGAAGCCGTGGATAACTGTGCCACAGCAGGGGGAGCCCCCTCCCCATAGAGGGGCCGCGCTCAAGGCCCACCCCCTCCCACCTCCATGGAGAGAAGCACCCCGGGATGCTCATCAGTGCCAAGGGGTGCTGGATCCCAGGGCAAACCACAGCCTGTGGGAAGAAGGAAGAGGCTCCAGTTGGGCAGTCGAGCCCTGTGGGTACCAACGTGCAAGAGCTGGGTGGGCATCACGCCCCCAGACTCAGCCCAGCGGTGCTGCCTTCCCTGTCACCCTCCCCCTCCTCTGTCCCTGCCCCCCATCCTGCACCAGGAGGCCACCAGGAGGCCACCAGGGCCTGCAGAGGGGACAGCTGGTGGCCCCAGGTCCCCTCCCCAGCTCCTTGGCCCTCCCAGTTTCCTCCTCTCCTCATGAAATTTTCATGCTGCTGCTTTATTAATGAGCTCCCCAGAAACCTGGCGCTTTCAGGCATCGGCCCTTTTAAAATGCATCCAGGTCCCTGCAGGTCCTGGGCAGGGCAGGAGAGATGCTTCCAGGGATTAGACAATAAGCAGGCACTTCTCACAGATCCCAAAATCCCAGGTCTGAGCCGGAGATCTGCTGTTAACCACTTCCAGGGCTTGGATTTGGGGTGGCTGCTGGGACAGCGGGGTGTGGATGGTGCTCTGTGCATCCCCCCCAGCCCCGGGGGCTGCTCTGGCAGGGAGGAAGGAGAGAAAAATAGAAGGTTGTGTCTTAAATCATCTTTTCCCCTTCTGCTCACCTGGCATCAGTGTCAGGAGCAGTTTCCATCCTCAGCTGGAGGAATCCAAACACCAATCCCTGCCCCATCCAGCCTTTGGGGTTCGGCTGCCAGGGAAGGGGTGAAGCCCCAAAGAGCTCCATGGGGTTTCCATCGCTGGGATGACACTTTCGGCACGTTGAGGGCTCTTTCCTAAAAGATTTACCCCCTCCCCCAGGTGTGGAGTCCCATTGCAGCACAGCCCAGGGGTGCTGCTCCTGGGGGAAGGGCACATGGGGACCCCTCAGTTGTCACAGCCCCTAAAAAGCCTCAAACATCCCGCAGGAGCGGTGGGATGTGGGTCAGGTTTTCATGGGATGGCACTGGGGGGGCTTCAGCTTTGGAAGGGACCCCATAAATCCCCCAGTGTCTCAGTTGGGATCCCCAGCAGTGCCACGCTGGTAGTTCCCGATGGGAAAACGAGACAAATGATGCCCCAAAACCTGCAGGGCAGCCCCTGTGGGTGGCAGGGGGAGGTGGGGGCTGATGCTCATCCTGGTATTTGTCATTTGCTAATTAGCAGGACCTTACAAATAACTCAATTAGGAGCCATTTGCCAGCAGAAGGTGGAAAACAAGGGAGAAATCCATGAACTTGGCTGGGAGGGAATGAGGGACGAGATGGCTTCAAAAATAGCACCTGGACTGCTCAGGCTCATCCATTTTGCCCAAAAAACCCAGGAAATTCAGCGTTTGTTCCCGTGCTGTGGTTTGGCTCTGTCCAGCCTCCCCCTGAGCACTGGGATTCCTGGGATGGATGTGGGATACTGTGCCTTGTCCCTGCCTGGGGGGAGAGGGCTGGGGGTGTCCCAGTTTTGGGGAGCCCCAAGAGAGGCTGTGGGGGCTCCTGTGTGGTTTGGCAGATCATTCTGCTTCGGAGAGGGCTGAATAATTAATAATTATTCTGTGAATAATTGACAAAGGGAAGAAAATCCTGCAAATTCATGGCATAAATTATGCCCTGAGGGCTGGTTGACCAGATCCTCCTGGTTTTGGTCTGCATTAACCCTCTCTGTGGTGAAGGAGCTCCAAATTGTGCAGGGGGATGGGGATGGGGAGGGGAGAACCATCCAGCTCCTTCCCCACTGCCAGCAGGGCTGTGCTGGAGATGCCACGGAGGTGGCACCAACGCCAGCCCCTTCCCTGTAGCATCTCCCCACATTTGAAGGCTTCTCCCGTCCCATCTCCCCATCCTGGGTCTGAGAAACATCTCCCCAGGGGGAGAGGCATCTTGGCAGGTTTGAGAGGCTTCTCCCCAATCCCAGATTTGAGAGGCTTCTCTTTAGGTTTGAGGGCTTCTCCCCAAATTTGAGAGGCTTCTCTTTAGATTTGAGGGCTTCTCCCCAGTCCCAGTTTTGAGAGGCTTCTCTTTAGGTTTGAATGGCTTCTTGTTAGACTTCAAGGCTTCTCCCAATCCCAGGTTTGAGAGGCTTCTCTTTAGACTTCAGGGCTTCTCCCCCGTCCCAAATTTGAGAGGCTTCTCTTTAGACTTCAGAGCTTCTCCCAGTCCCAGATTTGAGAGGCTTCTCCCCAATCCCAGATTTGAGAGACTTCTCTTTAGATTTGAGGGCTTCTCCCAATCCCAAATTTAAGAGCCTTCTCCCCACCTCTACAACACCCCCCCTACCATTCCCCGCCGCCCTCACCCCGGCTCCCCCTCCAGGAATGGACCCCGCCACCACCTCCAAGAGCAACCACTGCCTGGACGCAGCCAAGGCGTGCAACCTCAACGACAACTGCAAGCGGCTTCTCTTTAGGTTTGAGAGGCTTCTCTTTAGATTTCAGAGCTTCTCCCCAATCCCATTTTCGAGAGGCTTCTCTTTAGATTTCAGAGCTTCTTTCCAGTCCCAGGTTTGAGAGACTTCTCTTTAGATTTGAGGGCTTCTCCCAATCCCAGGTTTGAGAGGCTTCTCTTTAGACTCCAAGGCTTTTCCCTAATCACAGGTTTGAGAGGCTTCTCCCCAGTCCTGGATTTCAGAGGCTTCTCTTTAGGTTGGAGGGCTTCTCCCCAGTCCCAAATTCAAGAGGCTTCTCTTTAGACTTCAGAGCTTCTCCCAATCCCAAATTTAAGAGCCTTCTCCCCACCTCTACAACACCCCCCCCACCATTCCCCGCCGCCCTCACCCCGCCTCCCCCTCCAGGAATGGATCCCGCCACCACCTCCAAGAGCAACCACTGCCTGGACGCGGCCAAGGCGTGCAACCTCAACGACAACTGCAAGCGGCTTCGCTCGGGCTACATCTCCACGTGCAGCCGGGAGCTGTCGGCGGCCGAGCCCTGCAGCCGCCGCAAGTGCCACAAGGCCCTGCGCCAGTTCTTCGACCGCGTGCCCAGCGAGTTCACCTTCCGCCTGCTCTTCTGCTCCTGCAAGGACCGCGCCTGCGCCGAGCGCCGCCGCCAGACCATCGTGCCCTCCTGCTCCTACGAGGACAAGGAGAGGCCGAACTGCTTGGATCTGAGGAGCACGTGTAGGATGGATCACCTGTGCAGGTAGGAGGGGGGGGTCGTGGGTCTTGGTGAATCACAGCTGTCCAGAGGTTGATTCCAGTTGGTGGGACCTGGTGAATCCTGGCTCTCCAAGGGTTGATCCCTGTTGGTGGTGGGACCTGGGGAATTCCGGCTCTTCAGGGGTTGATCCCAGTTGGTGGGACCTGGGGAATTCCGGCTCTCCAGGGGTTGATCCCAGTTGGTGGGACCTGGGGAATTCCGGCTCTCCAGAAGTTGATCCCAGTTGGTGGGACCTGGGGAATTCCGGCTCTCCAGGGGTTGATCCCAGTTGGTGGGACCTGAGGAATTCCAGCTCTCCAGGGGTTGATCCCAGTTGGTGGTGGGACCTGGAGAATCCTGGCTCTTCAAGAGGTAATTCCAGTTGGCGATGGGACCTGGTGAGTCCTGGCTCTCTGGGGTTTGATCCCTGTTGGTGCTGGGACCTGGAGAATCCTGGCTTTCCAGGGGTTGATCCCTGTTGGTGCTGGGACCTGGAGAATCCTGGCTCTCCAGAGGTTGATCCCAGTTGGTGGGACCTGGAGAATCCTGGCTCTCCAGAGGTTTCTCCCAGCTGGCAGTGGGACCTGGTGAATCCTGGCTCTCCAGAGGTTGATCCCAGTTGGCAGTGGGGCTTAGAGAATTCCAGCTCCTCGGGGGCTGAATCTGGCACGTTCCACTGGCAGTGGGACCTGGAGAACACCAGGAAGGGTTTGTGTATGGTCGTGGTTGGGTTTGCTGTGCTCTCTTGTTGTATGACCCCACTCCGAGTTTACCATGGGGGCTCCTCCCCAGGCTTGAGGGGCTCCTCCCCACATCAAAAGCATCTCCCCAGGCCAACCCCGCCCAGCAGTTTGAGTTGGAAGGGACAATCGTGTTGTTCCAACCCCGTTGCCTCTTCCCAACTCCACGTGGGATTTGCCAACTGGGTCTCCTCCCGTAACTCTGCACGAAACACAGGGCAGGTTTAGTGGGGTTTGGCTACTCGAGGAGAGGTTGGCGAGCTGAGATTTGGCCCTGAGGTTGGTCCCAGGATCACCCAGGGGTGGGTTGTGTGTTGCTTTCAGGCATGGGGGGCTCCTGGATGAGCCCCCCCACCCCACCCTGAGCTCTGATCTCCTCCAAACCCCCCAGTGCACGTTTGTCCTCGTGTTTGGCTCAGGAGGCTGCAATGGGGCATTGCCAAGGGGGAGATCCGTGGGGCAGATCCAAGGAAACAGGGAAAGCTGTGAGCAGTGGAGCTGCATCCCTGGGGAATGTGCAGCTCCATTCCCCACCTGGGATCACTCCACCTCCCCAGCGTGCAAAGGGCACCGTGCCAGGAGGGCACACGTGCCCTGCAAGCAGCAAAATCCCTTGGGGTGCTTTCAGCATCCCCCCAGAAAACCTTCCCAGCTGGTGAAATCCGCTGTTTTCCCCACGGAGGAGCAAAGTTGGGAGCTCAGGCTTCCTGTTCAGTTATGAAACTCATTATTCATCCAGCAAAAACCCTCCTGTCACCCCTCCAGGGGCTGGATCAGCCTCCTAAAGGATCTGTCTCCTGCCAGGAGGAGGAGGAGGAGGAGGGTCTTTGGTCTTTTTGCCATCAGGGTGATGGAGTTTCCCAGCGCTCGGTGCTGAAATAAATAAGAGCTCTGGGTCTTCCTCCGGCTGCAAGCGGAGATGTTTGAAATGTGGGAATGTGGCTTTTTATCAAAAAGTAATACAATAAAGCCACTGTCTATGAATAAAAGATAGCCATGAATGGCAGCACCTCTCCATCAGCTCGCTCCGAGGGCGGATGCTGCCGATGGATCCGCTCGCGGAGAGGGATGACCTGGGTGAGCGGGGCTGGGGGGCCACGGAGCTGCTGAGCTTTACTGAGGAGCCTGTTCCCTGCTTGGCATGAAATTCCAAGCAGAAAGAGGGGAAGCAGCTGCTTGGGAGGGTTTGCTCTGAGGTGGAAATACACTTCTCTGGGAGAAGGGTGGATGCTGCCTGGGTGGGGAATCCTCGCTCTGCAAAACACCCCCAATCCGGCCTTTATTTGTGTCCCAACGCTTGTTTTGCAGAGTTTCGCTGCAGCCTCGGGTGTTTTTTCTCCTCGTGGTGGGACGTTCCAGGGCAGGGATGCACTCCTTGGATCTGGGTTTTCAGGAGATGATCCCATCCTATCTGCTCCCTTCCATCTCCAACCCAGGAGTGACTGGGAGCTCCGTGTCCCCTCATCCCAAGGCCCTGCCCTGTGGGATTTCCCATTGATCCCTGTGTTTATCAAGCAGACTGATGCTCATCCTTATCTGACAGGGGCCTGGCGAGGGATTGAACTCGGAGCAGATCCCGAGTGCTCCTGAACCCTGCGGTGACAGGAGATGAGATAATGCTCCTGCCCTGGCTGCCAGTGTAATTAACCCTCCTGGCTCCAAGCCTAATGAGGAGAAACCCTTCTGACAGGGATAGGACTTTCCAGGGAAGATTTTTTGCTGCTGAGCCAGGTACAGGAGCTGCTGCTCCTGCAGGATGTGACCCATCCCAAGGTTGTGTTGCTTCCTCCCAAAAAAAGCAGAGGAGCTGGGGGAGAGGGCAGATTAATGTTCCAGCACGGAAAACACTCATTCTGGAGGGTTCCATGGCTCTCTGCTGCTGTTTTCCAGCTGTGCAGGACCGTGGGGGTCCATCAGTCACAAAGGCGGGGGGATGAAAGCCACCAGCTCCTCCATCCTGGCCGAGATGTGGATGGATGTGTTCTGGGCGATTTGGGCAGGGGGGGGTTAACCACTGGGTGAGGGTCTGAAGGTCCCCATGGCTGGGAGGACAGTCAGTGTTGTCCTTCTGAGGGCAGGAAGGGGCCTTTTCTCCCCCAAAAAAGCAGAAGAGTTGGGGGAAAGGGTTTCTTGGAGGTTTCATGGCTCTCTGCCGCTGTGTTCCAGCTGGTGTTTTGGTGCGGAGATGAAGTCCCCAGCTCCTCCATCCTGACCGAGATGTGGATGGATGTGTTCTGGGTGATTTGGGCAGGGGGGTTTTAATCACTGGGCAGGGTCTGGGTCACTTGGAGGTCCCCATGTCTGGGATGACATTCAGTGTTGTCCTTCTGAGGGCAGGAAGGGACCAGGATGTGTCCCCTCGAGGACTGAGCTCTTGGTGACAGCGAGTGCTCCATCTGTGCCAAACCCTTGCCGGCTTTCCAGCGCACGATGTGGGTTATTCCGGGCTGAAAATCCCGGCTTGTGCTCCAGATAAATCAACTCAAACGGCCTTGACCTGGGTGACCGCTAAAAATTCCCCGGAGAGACGCCCCCGGGGCTCCATCGGGGCTGCGATCGCTGCAATTTGCGCAGCTCGTTGTGCCAGGGAAGCTTTTTCCCGGCACGGAGGAGCCTCACAAACTCCCGGGGCTTTGTGTCTGATTGCAGCGGACAGGTTTGAGCTCCCGAGAATATATAAAAAACCTTTTGGCAAAGCACTAACCTCAGCGAAGGGGGAAAGGGAAGGGAAGGGGAGAAAAAGAGCTGATTTCAGCAGCTGCAGTTTGCTGTATTTTTCATCTTGCATCAGCAAGTCGGGAACACAAATAATCTGGTCTTACATGCTCCAGTGGTGCTGGTGCTGAAGAATTTCCCAGCCTCCACTGGCTGGAGCCTCTCAGCATCCAGAAGTGGGGCGATGCTTCCTTTCCTTGCTTTTATCCCCGGGGTTTGGTGTATTTAAAGCTGGAGGGTCCTGCAGGATCTGTGTCCATCAGGGGAGATGGATGTTGGCACAGCAGAATTTGGCTGGGGTTGGGATGGAGCCTTGGCTCGGGAGAGAGGGAAGGGGGAGGGATCCAGCCCGGCTGGGTATTGATTAAACACCAAACATGGGAACAAAACACTTCTTTTTTAAACCCACGTCCCTCGCCTTCACGGCCTTTGTTTAGCACAGACAAAATGCCATCTATAATGGATGTTTCCTTGATAAACAGCGGAGCAGCAGCTCAACTTTCTCATTACTCCGTGTAATGAGCACGGCTCGGCTGTCTGGGAAGAAGAAGGAGGAGGGAAAAATTGCTCCTGGATTCGACAGCGGCTCCTGGGAGCTGGTGGAGAGGGGCTATGGTGGAGTTTGGGGGGCAGAGATGGAGTTTGAGGGGCAATGCTCGAGTTTGGGGGGCAGAGATGGAGTTTGGGGGGCAGTGATCGAGTTTGGGGGCAATGCTTGAGTGAGGGGCAGTGATGGAGTTTGGGGGGCAATGCTTGGATTTGGGGGGCAGTGCTTGGGTTTGGGGGGCACTGCTTGAATTTGGGGTCATTGCTCGAGTTTGGGGGGCAATGCTCGAGTCTGGGGGGCAATGCTCAGGTTTGGGGGGGGCAGTGCTCAGATTTGGGGGGCAATGCTCAGGTTTGAGAGGGCAGTGCTTGAATTTGGGAGGCAATGCTTGGGTTTGGAAGGGCAGTGCTCGAGTTTGGGGGGGCAATGCTCATGTATGGGGGGTAGTACTCAAGTTTGGGGGGCAATGCTCGGGTTCAGAGGGGTCAGGGCATGACTGATGCATCCCCCCTGCTCGCAGCCTGCAATAACCTGCTGGGGAAGCCTCCAAATCCAACTTCAAATTAGGAAATCTCTAGAGGTCGGTGGATTTGGATTTCTGGGAAGGAGGGGATGGAGGGAGGGGGGTCGTTGGGGCAGCACCCTGTGGGATACCCCCCCTTGGGACCCCCATGAGGAGGCGGCTGGGCGGGCTCAGCTCCGGGGCCACCTCTCTCAAGGCTCCCCGGGCTCTTAACACAATAATAAGTCAATTCTCGCCGAATAATTAAATCGAGAGGCTTCATAAGTATTGACTTAATGTGACAGCAAGTCTATACTGACTCAGGGTTTGCTTATGTAAACACAATCTCCTGTTCGGCTTAGTTAGCAGTTCAATGGGATAGAACAGGCCTTCAATTAAAATCAAATGATGCGTGTGTTTAATTCTTCCCTCCCCGGGTAATGATAGGGCTTGAGCAGAGGCAAGGGGATAAAAAAAAAAACCACCAGAAAAAAGTCTCTGAGCTGCTCTTATCAGCGGCGAATCAAAACGCGGTGTCCTGAAACACGCGTGGAGAAGGCAACTCCTTAATTAACAGCTCCCTCACTTAGAAGTTGGGCTGGTTTTTGTCCTAGTTAGTTTTTTTTTTCCCTCTTGCATCTGCTTACCCTCATTTGGGAAGTTCTCCTTTGGTTTATTGTGGGGTTTGCATTATTTTTCCCTGCTGTCCCCATATCCCCCGAGCAAGGAATGGGTGTCAGAGGGTGATTAAGGTTGAAAAAGACCTCCCGAGAGTGCCATATCCAGTCATTCCTTGGGGACTCCAGCCCCTTCCATGAAGAAATTCCCTCCTGGAATTTGGGGATGAGGCAGCAGTGCCCATCCTACCCACGCCACAGCAGACATTCAGTTTTCACTCAAACCAGAACTAAAACTCCCCCGGCTCATCCCAGAGCAGGTGACTCCACTCCTCAAGAGGTGACAGATAACTTATTCCCAGATAAAACAAATCTATCCATTGATCTTTTTTTTTCCCCCTCCCCTGTGAACTGTTTGCTCGCTTTGGTAGAGGGTCATCCAGGAAAGCAGAGTTTTGTTCTTCTCTTCAGCTGCTCCCCATCCCCAGGGCTCTTTGAATTACCTGGCCACTGTTCTTCGTGTTTGAGGCTAATTTTTTTTATCTCAGCATCTCCTGGGCTTCAAAAGGATTCATCTCCAGCACGACACGAGGCAGAGCCGGTGTTGGGAGGAGGATGCCCAGCGGGCCCGCGGTTTTTTCATGTCTTGCTGAGTTTTTTGCATGTTGTCGCAGCTTCTTGAACATCCCCAGCTCTGCAGGGGGGGGTGGGGAGAGACGTGTTTCCCGGCTGCCTCTCTATTAAAGCCATTTTTCCTTGGTCCCCGTAAATTACCCGTGAAAGACGCGTCTTGGACATGAAATATTCCGGAGAAACGATGCTGTTGGCTTTGATGGGCGGGCTGAGTTCCCACCAGGGTCGGGGCTGCTCCTCGGGGTGTGGGGGATGGGAGAAATTAACACCCAATTATGCCCTTCGTGGCTGTTCCGGGAAAAAAACCCCATCAAAAGTCCTCGATGGAGGTGAATTTTAAGGTCAGGGAAGGGGTTTTGGTGCTGGTGGGGTTTGAGGTCCTGCGGGATGGTGGGGTTGGAGGCGGGAGTGGTGGGATGGTCACTAATGATGCAGGAAATCCCCTAAATTTGGGATGTGTGCACTGGGGGTGAATGTATGGGCAGGAAAAGCCCCTTGAATTTGGGATAAATACAGCTGGGGTCTATGTACAAGGGCACAGAGTCCCCTAAATTTGGGATAAATACAGCTGGGTAAACGTACAAGTGAACAAAGTCCCTTAAATTTGGGATTTATAAGTACAGATGCACTGTAGGGACCCAGGTCCTGGGGGGGTGCCTGGATTTGGGCAGGGAGAAGCTCCTGGATCCCTGGAATTGCCTCCCTTTGGAACCATCCTGGTCTTTTTTCCCTGAAATCAAAGAAACACCTCAAAGGGAAGCAGTTTGGAACCCCCTACCCCTGAAATCCAACAGGTTTGGGATGCGAGATATGTGTGTGTGTGTGTGTGTGTGTGTGTGTGTGTGTGTGTGTGTATATAAATTAATTTTTGCTGATATTTTTTCACTCCTTTTGGGATGTTTTTTTGTTTTGGAGACCTCTCAGGAGAAGAACCTGCTGGGGCTTTGCACTCCCCACACCTCTTTGCCCATCCCTGCCCCCCAGCTGCCAGCCCAGCTCTCCCCAGCCGTGCCCACCTGCTGCCTCAAGCTGCCAACCGGCAATTTGGCACCAAATCCTCCCGTTCCTGCTTAAGCTGGACTTGGCTCCTTCTCCTTTCCCGATTTTTTTCTTTTTTCCCAGCCAGGGCACTTCAAAGCAGCAATGTGAGCAGCCGTGGGCCAGCTCCAGGAAAGGTTTGCTCCTGGCAGCGAGTCCCATCCAGCGACTTCAGGCTCGTTGTGTACCACGGAAAGAGCTGACATCTGGCTCGGATCCTGGGGAAGGATCACCAGCTGCCTTGTCATGTGCTGTGGAAAGGATAACATTCGGCTCAGAGGATGCTCTGAGCCAGGAGCAGGGCCCTGGGGGAGCAGCAGGACAAGTTTCTGTGGTGCCTGCTGATGAATTTGCCACGTTTTTTTTTTAAGGGGGTCGATGTCCCTTCGCTTCTAATTTGGGGAGATGCTGTTGGAAACTTTTATTTAATCTCCTCCCGTGGAGAGGGGGAGGAGGGAACTCAAGTGGAAGGAGCAGCAACACCCACCCCAGGCTCTGACTTCTGCTCCCACCCTGACCTGAGGGCTGAGCATCCCAAAAACCCCTGGCAAAGCCTTTTGGCACTGCCTGGGATTCATGCAGCATTCCAGCAAGGAAAGCCCTGTGCTGGGAGCTGAGCATCCCTGGGAATGGGTGTGGGATAGGCCCCCTCTGCTCCACGGGGAGTTTTTCTTTCTCCATGTGCTGGCTCACTAAACGTGGAAACAGCCTGCCCCTGGGATGGGTGAGTTTTCCTTCCAGGAAGGAAAACAGGGAGAAAGTTTGTTCCTTGTCTCACACGCCACAGCAGAGCTGCAGATTCCTGTTCTTCCCTGATGTCAGGGCTTCGTCCCGAGCCTTTTGTCCTTCCTCATCATCCCCCTGAGGGAATTCCACTTGTGTTATTGCTATTTATTAGCATCCAACATGTGGGAGAAGGTGGTGATGCCCAGGAGTCCTTTCTCCTCCTCCTCAGGAGCGCTTGGATAACCCAGATGAAGAGCTGACCTTGCCCTGGAAATTCACAGCCTGTCGGGAGGCTGTAAATTGGGTCAGGCAGCTGAGGGGAAGTGGGAAAATAATCCAGTTCATGCCTCTGGCAGGTGAGAACTGAGCGTGACCTGCGTGCCCGGACGTGGGAAGCAGCAAAAAGGAGGTGCCAAGTTCCATGGGTGGCTCTTTCCAAACTCCCAGCTTGGCCGGGGAGGGGTGTCGGGGTCCCCAAAGGACGAGGAGGCTCCAGAAGAGGCTCAGCTGCTCCACGGAAGATGGTTGCACTGGTGGATTTGAAACTCCCAAGGCCCCTGGAAAAAGCCTCAATCACTAGCAAAAGCCTCCAGGAATTCCCATATGGAGCGTCCAGTGTGCTGGTCCAGCCCTGAGCAGCTGGGATTTATTCCCTGTTACCTGAGAATCATGGAGCGGTTTGGGTTGGAAGGGACCTTAAAGCCCATCCAGTGCCACCCCATGCCATGGGCAGGGACACCTCCCACTAGCCCAGGTTGCTCCAACCTGGCCTTGGACACTCCCAGGGATGGGGAATCCACATCCTTTCCCTGGGATGCAGCGTCACTTTGGCGGTCCCTGCCCCCTCCCGTGCCCCGAGATGTGGAATGGTGAGGAATTCTGGGTGGGTGGATGGAAGGAAGGAATCTCTGCAGATCCTCTGCTTCCTTCAGTCACTGCTTCGTTTGTTCCTCTGTTTAATTTGATCAAAACCCTCCTGAAAACAAATCATTCCTATTTAAGAAAAAAATGGCACCATTTCTCGCCTTTATTTTCCATCAGTTCTTGTGGCTCCAGGCAGGTGCTGTTGGAAGATTCAATCACACCTTGGACAAAGCTGACATTTAATTAAGAAGGGAGGAAAGGAAGCCGAAGGAAATAATGTATTCCTGTTGCTCTGGGGATGAGGGGTGGAAAAAGGGAGCTGAGGAGCTTTTCTGCAGTGATTCCTCCCTCTGATGGAGACCCAGCATGGGCCAAAACTCACTCTCGTGTCCGAGGCCGGGTGGGAAACTGCAGCCCATCCATCTGTCCATCCTCTTCTCCGCCCTGCCCGTTTCTTTATCCTTCCACCTTGTGGTTCAGCACAAGGAACATCCCGTGGAAGGGCTGGGGTTGTGTCAGCAGAGCCTGGAGATAATCCCAGAGTGGGGTGGGCTGGGAGGGACCTTAAAGACCGTCATGCCATGGGCAGGGACACCTCCCACTGAGCTTCTCCTTCCGTGGCTCCTTGTGCTTATTCAGTGTAACCAAGCCAGGAATTGGATTAGGGGTGGAAATTAGGTGGAAATCAGCGGCTCTGCCCCTCCTGTGCGTTCTTTATTCCTGCTGGAGCTGCTGGTTCTCCCCATCTCTGCTGCTCCTGCCTCTGCCAGAGCCAGGAGAGCAGGAGGATCTCAGCCCCTGGGCTCTGTGCCCGCTGCCTTTTGTGGGTTTTTTTTCCCCCCTTCTCAACTTCCAGAAGGAGAAAGGAAAACGTAACTCCCAACCTCCGGCATTTTAATTGCACTCCGAGTTTGAACGTTCCAGGGGGAGGATAAAACCAGGCAGTGAAATTTTATGGCCTTGTAATGACGCGGGGAGAGGCCAAACGAGGTGCGGGAGTTTATGGGGTCTCTGCCAGTGGAGCAGGGAGGGATGGAGGAATGAGGGTCTCAGGCTTGGGAATTCCCCCAGGAATGAGGGCAGGCCCCCCTCCCTCACCTGTGATCCCTCTCAAGCTGGGGCAGCAGAGGTCCAGCTCTCATTTAGAGCTTCCTTTTATCTCGTTTACCCTCTTTTATCCTGTTTAAATGTTTCCCCCCCGCTGCCGAGTCGCTCCGTGCTGGGACTGGCAGTGACATCCCATCCCTCTCCCTCTTCTCTTCCCCTCCCAGGTCCCGTCTGGCCGATTTCCACACCAATTCCCAAACCACCTTCCAGTCCCTGACCAGGGACTTGATCCCAGGGAGGGATGGAGGAATGAGGGTCTCAGGCTTGGGGGGAGGGGGCTCCTCCCTCAGGAATGAGGGCAGGCACCCTTCCTTTTATCCCGTTTATCCATTTTTGCCCCTTTATCCTGTTTAAGTATTTCCCCCCGCTGCCGAGTCGCTCCGTGCTGGGACTGGCAGTGACATCCCATCCCTCTCCCTCTTCTCTTCCCCTCCCAGGTCCCGTCTGGCCGATTTCCACACCAACTGCCAAGCCACCTTCCAGTCCCTGACCAGCTGCCCCGGGGACAACTACCAGGCGTGCCTGGGCTCCTACGCGGGGCTCATCGGTGAGTGCCGGGGTGGGGCTGGGGAAGGCTCTCCCGCTGTGGCTTCATCCCTGTCCCTCCTCCTCCTCCTCCTCCTCACCAGGCTTTGACATGACCCCCAACTACGTCGATGCCAGCACCACCAGCATCACCATCTCGCCCTGGTGCTCCTGCAAAGGCAGTGGGAACATGGAGGAGGAGTGTGAGAAGTTCCTCCGGGACTTCACGGAAAACCCCTGTCTTCGTAAGGCACTTGGGGGGGGGGGGGGGGGGGGGGGGGGG